>CM021701.1:61592898-61630184 GCA_011074415.1 Stictonetta naevosa | reverse complement strand
GGAGCGGGCGGCGGCCGCCATTTCCTCCGCCGGGGAAGGCCGGCGCCCGGTGGCGGGGCCGCAGCGGGATGAGGCGGCTCCTGCAGCGGGGCCGCCGAGCGCCGGCGGGGAGGGCCCGAGGGAGCCGGCCCCGCTCCTCGCGGCCCTGACGGGTACGGCCGGCCCCCCGCGGGGCGGCTGCGCTGGGCCCAGGGCGCCCCGAGCCGGGAGGGCCCGAGAGGGGCGCGGGGCTCAGTCCCCTGCGGAGCGGCGGCCGCCCGAGGGGAGCCGGGGCGGGCTGCGGGGGGCCGGGAGGCCGGCCGGCTTCAGCCCCCAGGCAGGCGCCTCGTGGCCCGGTGCCGGTTGGGCGCAGCTCCCGCAGGGAAGGGCAGTTTCATAAAGCTAGGCTCGAGGGAGTTGGGCCGGGCGGGGTTTTAACTGCAGAAACGTGGTAATTTAACGGCAACTCCAGGGGTAGCGCGCTGCTTTTACTGCGTTTGCATCCCAGAAAACAGTATTAGCGTGGACAGGACAACACCCCGTTGTGCAGAGCTGTACTGGACCTTTCTGAACGTGACGGGTGTTTTAGGATCTTCTGCCTGAAATCCCACAATAGTTTTTAAAGTAATACAAACAGCCCCAAATATTTTATTCCAGAGCAGCCCTAATACTGAGGAACAATTAAAACAAGCAATTTTCCTTTTTTTTAGCTTCAAGTTTTCCTTCCAGTTTTTTCATTGGAAACTTGCAGTCAAAACAAATTGCAGCCACGTGTTTGAGGTATAGCAGCAGTGAAAAATGCCCGAGAGAAAACTTTGTTTTGGGTTTGCCAACTCTATGCTCATTGAAGGCTCATTGCATCTCTTCTCAGTCTCACACAATCCTCACGCTGTGTGTCCCAGGCTTTGTCTTACTGTTTGCACATCGTCTGAGAATGATTATAAAAAGCCAACTGATGCTACATCAGTTACATATGCTATGTAGTAATTGCAAAGTAATTTATAATCCATGTATACATTACTGAACGAACTTTTTTTCAAGTGATTATTTCTAGGGAAGGCCCTATGGAAAACGGGGAAGAAAACGTTGAATCAGGGTACTATAAGCTATTGCTTTTTGAATCTGTAACAAAATATTTAGAGCCTTGGACCTTACCAGCTTTTCTCAAATTTTGATACACTTTAATACTGAATTTAAGTTAAGACCTGAATAGTTGGTGGAGCAGAACAGCGGTGCACTTCACAACTGCAGTTAAGAAAATCAAATGCTACTTCTGCATAGGTTTTCAGAAGCAGTGTTTATCTACTCAAAACATGCTACTGATAATGTACCAAAGACAAAAATGTAATTAGTAGCCCAAATTACAGAAAACTCGTCTACAAGCTTTGGACCAGCCTCATTTAAACTTGGTTAAACCTACAGAGACAACATGGGGTCTACCACTAACAATATTGCAAGCACAGCCTTGGTTCTGGGAGCCCAGAGCACCCACTGGGAATCCATTCCTCAGCTGTGCTATTGTGTAAATCTCCCGTTGGGCTGGGAGCCTTCAGTATCAGTTCAGTTGCAGGAGCTCCAGAGGAGGATGCAATGGTACGTTCTTGTGGTGAATACACACACAGCACTCCACTGGGGTGTAACTGCCTACTAGTCCAAACTACTTAGGTATGAACCGCTTACAGTTTCTGAGCAGTATCTCAGAGGAGTTAAGGGGGGACAAACTGAGGCACAGGAAGTGAAAATGATTAGTGACTGAGGAAGGACGGAAAGGGAACGTGACAGAAGTATGCAAAGATGTGCCATGAAGCTTTGTTTTTATTTTTCAAAAACTGATAATCACAAGGGGAAGAAGTTTCCTTTAGAAAAATACAACTTGACCTTCAAAACTTATTACCAGGTACTGAGTACCAGGCACAATTAAAACTACCTGCATGTTTTATTGTCTGGTAGTCTGAAATTATTCCACTCCAGGCTTGAATTTTGCAGTAGGCTACAAGACATGTGAGCAGAACTGCGCTGTACTGCACCAAAACAATTCTTGTATGGCAATGGCTTAGGGAAAAAGGGTATTAAACTTACCCAGTATTTCAACATTTAGAAAACAACGTACATCATAAGACATTTGTATTTAATCAGTTAAGAGAACTGTGATTCTGCCTAATGTTTCTGCTTGAAGAAATACGTGAGAGGGGAAGACACAAACCTTGGGGCTAAGTAACTTAAACGGGACTCCCGAGTACTGTCAGAATACAGCTGCATTCAAAACACCACACTGAAATAAGTGAAGATGAGGATTTGCTTTAGATGTTTATTAATCCAAGGAGATCTTCCATAATAGAAAAAACAAAGGCTTTAATTTTCCAGCTCTTCCTTTAGAGTTGCATTATCCTTGAAAAATGGAATGGATAAGTGCAAGTTCTAGGAGGAAGATCAATTTTTAAATTTGACATGTGCATCACTGAAATTGCTATATTGCATCACAAAATGCACTATCACCACCAACAACAATGCAAAATTGTTTTGCAATTTATATAAACACATTTCTTGGAGCAAAGGACAGCAATTCTAAGATCCATTTTTAAAAAAGATGCTCCTCGCTAACCAGTCTAGTGACACATAAAAGCACCCTTGAAGTAAGACTGTGTTCCTCACACCAAGATAAAATTCCTCCCTTGACTTGAAAAATATAACTGTTCCAGAAATAACAATGGCACTAAATTGGTAATTTTTGCCTTTTTTTTTCCTCCATCTGCTTAGTATGTACTGCATTCTCACTGCTGTTGTGCCCTATCTTCTACCATGAGGCCAAGTGTCCTAAAAAGGTTCTCTTACATTTTTGGGGAAGTGTAACAAGATAAGCAGATACCCAACAAGCAGATGTTCAGAAATGATTTATGTCAAACTGGGTGTTTTTCAAGTTCAAGGAATGCAGAGGAAAACACATGCTGTAATTATGTTTGTCACCTTTTTCTACAAAAATAAAACCTTGTCTGGAGATAATCTTGAGGCCAGAGTACACCTGTATGTGTTCATGAGTTACACATTTTATATAAAACAGTTCTGCTTACGTACTTGACCAGTCAGCTGAAAATTCAGAAGTACTACAGTACTGCTGGGGTTCCCATACCGCTACTACAATGGATATGTGGATTCAAGACTTTGTGTAGGCTTTCTCACAGGTGGTGCAATATCCATCCTTTTTTTTTTTTTTTTTAAAGTCCACAATTTGCTTTAAAGTATCCCTTTGGTATTTCAGTAGGGCTGTGGCATTATAGTCCTGGCTCAGTATCTCATGTTAGCACTCCGTGCACAGGAAAACATTATTTGCTTAAGAAAGGCAGTCCAGAGAGCAACTGGAAAAGGCCATCATACCTGCCCAGCAAAGCACTAGTGGCTGCATAAGAAATGGAAGGCAGAGAACCATGCTGGTCAACTCATTAAGGAAACCCAAACCACAAATTTCTGCTACTCTGCTGATGAAAAAAAAAACACACCACACGAACCAATTTTCTGAAGACTGCATTTTGAGTATCATAATATATATATGTGCATTTCATTTTTACAGATATAAACTCAGTTTATTTTTAACCTGTATTTAAATTTTGGAGGCTTACATTAAATTAAGGTAGCTTGTTTAATATCAATTGTAACAGCAGGTGACATTTTTATATAAAAACAGCCAAAAGAAAAAAAAAACATTTGATTTAAAAGACCTGACACCAATGATCTCAAGGCAAGATCAAAAACCTATGGATTTATGCTTTAAGAAAAGAAAAGGGGGCATTTAAGCCAACCCATTCACAGCATCTCCCTGCTGGCTTCTTCATACAGTGGTTTTCATAGTGGTCCCAGAGGGAACTGTATTTTGCCTCTCTAGCTAAAATACCAGTTACTATAGCAACTTTGAAGGAAGAAAATTGTGGCTTCAAAAATGGAAGATTGGCAAAACTTCAAATACACTGTCTGGATCAGGCAGACAATAGCACACTAATGCTGGGAGTGCAAAAAGAGGGTCAATGAAATGCAGGAGTAGTGCACTTGCACTACCACATGCTGGAAAAAAATGTTTTGCAAAATTAGGGGGAAAAATTGCATTCATAGATCAAAGCCCAGGTTAGCCAAATTACTATTTTTTAATAGATTGCATATATAGATGTTTCATCCACACACTTCAACCAACTCATTTAAGAGCAGAACTTCACATCTAATTTACATGCTTCAGAGAAGGTAACTTGTTCTCAGTGCTTACAATAAACATTTGTATCCAAATTTCAACTTGAACAGTGAGATCTTTAAGAAAAACAAAGGACACAGAGGGTGTTGCTATTTTTTTTTAGCAGCAATGAAATATCACTAACCCCTTTTTACATAACCGAATTCAAGTCACAACCAGAGGTGACTGCACCACAAAGTCACCAGGTACAAAACTGCTAGTTCATTTTAAATTAATAACTTGAAATTATTTCCCCCAATACATCCCTTATTTTTTATTTTTTTATTTTTTTTTTTATAAACAGCAAACATTTTGCTATTTTTGTACATAGGCTAGCAGGCTTGTTTCAATATGAAAGTGCTAATTCATTTACAGATTTATCAGTTATGTAGTGCTACATTAAGTGTCCAATATTCTACATATGAACAATCTTGATAAATGGAAATGATGAAGATTAAGTAAGGCTATCCGATTACCTTATTATTTACATTAAAAGAATAGACACCCAATGGGAAGGGAGAAAAGGGAAATTGGGCAAATACTCATACTGCCACAGGTGTAAAAATTAAGTCTGCCTTCTAGCTTGTACTGTAAATGAGACATTTTAAATAGTCCTGCAGCCCATGCCTGTTTTTTTTTCCTCAGAAAAAGAAAAGCTGCCTTCATGACATCCCCTCTTGATTTCCGGTTTCCAAAGTGTGTCATTTGAAGCTTTAAATTCAGATTCTTCCTATCCTCAAAAAAAACCTCTGGATTGCTTTCTTTCCAGTATTAGGTTGCATGATCAGGTCCCACTTCTGGGGCATTTGTCCAATCTATTTATCAATTAGTTTAGAGTGAGCTGTAGATAACATGAACCAATTCTGGAACCACTATTGGGAGGAACACAAGCTCTTCACTACAATCACACAGTAGCAGGAAAAGTGATAATTCAATTCATTCCTGGGGCAGGGCCTCCAAAATTAAACGAAGTTGGCACAACTGGAGCATTGAATTTGTATCCTCCATGCTTTTCAATCATTTTGGATTCTAAAAAAACAACAACAAAAACACAAGGAGAATATTTTAGTGCATGTGCTTGGGGGGAAGACAGACCATGTGATTGACCATTCTAGTTCAGTGCACAGATACCAGCTCAATTTTTAGTGTTCCTAGGTCAACTCTACGATATAAGCAGAAATATCCACTGAAGCACCTGAATCAGTCACTTCAGAATACACACGTTCCCCCATACTCGAGCAGGTAATTAATAGTTCAGGTTACTGGACTGTATATAAGCCTAGTTCTGAGAAAAACTACCAAGTTGATCACTTTTCATTTTCAACCGAACTCTAAGACCTTCAGACATTTGAGCTTCGCGTATACATCCCCACATATAAGGGAGACATTTTATCTCTACATTACATCCTTCAAAGATAACTGTAAAACTGGTTGGGTTTTTTGTCTGATTGTGTTTTTAAATGCATATAAATAATAATAATAAATAAATGGACAACTCACAAGCAGGATGGTAAAAAGCAGACAAATGTGCATTTCTGTCTACCTTTACTATCATCTAGATAATATAAAAGGGCTGCATTATTTTCAGCTCAAGATAACAAAGCTTATTAACATCTTCTTTCAAGTCCAAGACTCTTCTTCTACCTCAAAACATTTGCAACTGCACTGTTTCTGGAACAACAGGACAGCTCACCAACTAGAGGATCTGCTTTTGGACTTTGTTTCATTTAAAACAGGCCAGAACAAAGTTGCCATGGCTCATGAGGGACAAGGAAGGGAACAAAACCTGGGGAAACAGCTTCATTCACTCTTGGTTCCTTTATGTACAGCAGACAAAAATTGTTTTGCATATGGAAATTCTTGTTAGCTACATTAATGACAGATCCTTCTAATGGAATGGGTCCTTGTCAGGTAGGCAGACTGCAAACCAATATGCCCTGATAGTAGACAAGAATTTCCTGTAAGGAACTAGCTCCTTAATTTAAACTTCACAATCTGAACCTAATTCACTCTGTGAATAAGCAGATCAAAACAAAACAAAACCAACAATTTTTCAGAAAGCGCACAAGTAGTATATAATCCCATCAGTATGATGCCTAGCGCTTGACAGGGGTCACAGTAAGACTGGATTTTATATCCATTAGGAGTGGATCATTCTGGACACTGAAGCTTTGTGAAATAATTTTGGCTGTTCTACGACAAAAACTATAAAACGACTGTTCATTCTTAATACTAATCTTTTCCAGCTTTCTGAACTTCCAAGTTGAAGCATCTTGTAGTAACTGCTCGATATGAAGCTGGACAGATCACTTACCTCCATTGCAGAATAGCAATCTGAAATACTTAGTATGCTTAATGATGTAGCTTGATAGATGGATACTAGTTTCTAAGATGGTATTTTCCCCACCAAAAGAATCGCTAGCTATCCCAGCTGGACTAGGTCACATGAGGAAGTAACTTACCAGCCACATTCACTTGTGTGCCTGTTACTATACCTACAGTTCATCCACCTGCAGGTCCAAATGATTTGTTTTCACATCCACGCTACTATAACAAACATGCTTTTATTTACCTGGTCACTTCATTAAGAAATTTCTACTGTTCCTTACACCTGTGGTATGCCATACAATCTTTGTACTGAGGCTTTGTGACCTGATAATCATTAAGAGATTTCAAATATCTCTGGACTGTAAAACAATACTGTTTTATGACAACATTATTAGGCTTGAATTATATGCTTCTTGAGCACATAAACAGCATTCACACAGCAATAGTAGTACTTAATGGAATAAAGGAGGAAAAAATACCATGTGCTGCCCGCCTCTGATCTGCCAGAGTTGCTATATCCTGCAATTGTTTTCTTTGTTCTTCATTAAGACCCTGTGTCAAAGCTTGGTACCACACAGGGTTACGATTCTGAATTGCTGCAAGAGAAAGTGTAAACAAAAGAAATACGTTCATTAAAATGTTCTGGAACTCAAAGCTTGTTAACGCTCACTGCTACTTTAATCAAAATAATACTCTGATCAATTCTGTTAGGGTTACATAATTAAAGATATTCAAAAACACTAATACAATCTTTGACCTCTTCCCTTCCGCCATTAAGTTCATTCAAGAATAATCTCTCTTTGCCCTGAAAGTGTAATCATGGTGTTGCTCTTCTTCCCCTTTCCAACAAAAGGACTTAATCAAACGTACTGGAAAGCCTGTTGAAAGCTTTCAGTAACTTCTGGTTTACAATGCCATACACTAAAATTAAGTTAAATTTTAACTTTTTGTCCAAGAAAGGAAATAAAGTTACTTACTCTGAAAAATTGTTTTAAATATCTGATATTCATCAACAGGGTTGTCTTCATCATCAATAATTGTGGAATAGCCTTCCAAAGCAGTCTCTTCAGCATCATCTTCTTCCCAGTCTTCATCATCTCCATCTTCACCTGCCTGTTTTGCTAGAATTTCTAGATATTCTTGACCATCTTCATCAATGTCATCTTCATCACTCCCCAGTTCCTCTGAGTTAAATATCACACACAGAGAGTTAATTTCAAGAATAGTTAAAAAACCAGTCTTCAGGAAGATGGCTTATCTAAAACAGGCGATAGAACTGATAACAGTGTATTTCACGTAGTTTGATACACACCTAGAACCCCAGCAGCTCATGGGAGTTTTTAACTGTGCAGTGGAGCAGAAAGAAACTCCTACTGACTCTAATCCCTCACTCAAATGGGAAACAAGCCCCAGCAGTAACTCCTTACTGCAATGACAGCAACCACACAAGAGCTAGCCTGACATGACTTTGAGGAGACTCAGTCTAGGAAACCAGCTTTTTAGAGGGAATGGAAAGAAAGGCAGATAAACTTGAAAGGTGTTAAAAGATCTAGTGTTGTACCACAGCTTTGTTTTTTCAAGTTAGGGAACTCTGAAGAATTCCACAAAAGAACTCAGCATCTCCACCAGGAATCATGAAAAACAGAACGTAACAGTTCTTCAGTTTCCATACCTGTTTCCTCATCTTCTTCAGCTTCATCATCATCATCACTGTCATTTTCATGCTCTGCATGACAGGTGTATGCTCTTTTCAATCCATTAAATAAAAGGATAAAAGCTGGCAGGATCTGGCCAGCGACTTGATTTAAAACCTGTGGTATTTGCTCCAGATCAATAAGAGCACACAAGCCAAGCACACACATCTTTCTATCGTGAAGTCTATAAAACAAAACAGTACAAGAATTACGAATTCCATTATGATTTAGAAGCAGGTAATACAGAGGTTTATCACACTGAATAATCTTCAGAATTAGAAACACTTACCCCAAGAAACAGTCTACATCATTAAGCCATTGTGTTATGAAGTGATTAGTGACAGGCTCCACGTTATTGGGAAAACGAAGATTTTCCAATGTATTTAATAATAGATGAGGATTGTAATACAAAGCAGCTATGGCAACCTGGAGGCACATTGTTCGCAGTTCACTTGTTTTCACTTCTCTGGTCAATCT
Organism: Stictonetta naevosa; assembly: GCA_011074415.1. Classification (NCBI taxonomy): domain Eukaryota; kingdom Metazoa; phylum Chordata; class Aves; order Anseriformes; family Anatidae; genus Stictonetta; species Stictonetta naevosa. Next base: position 61,621,493 of record CM021701.1, on the reverse strand, counting down.
CTCTAAAGCAGCTTCCACAAATAAGGGTATGCACTGAAGAGCGAGAACCATTACAAGTTTAGTAATCAAAAATAAATTTTACAGTTCTGTATTTCACACTCCAGTTGAGAAATGGCTTAAAAACAGGCTGATGCGTAAATACAGAGGACGTAAAATGGGTATAATTTTTAATTGCCAGCAGAAGTAAAACACAAAGATGAAATATAAAAGGTGAAATGACTTAATCTCTACTCTGAGCACACGGGTTTTGTGATGTAGTGGACAGTAGACATAATTCCTAGTTCCTTTGTCTTGTATTTTAAAAATAAAAAACTGAGGAAGATACTTGTAAGTCCAGAAAAATAAACTTAAGTCTTTTTCAATATTCACAACAAAGTCAGGAGATTCAAGAGATAATACCAATACTCCAAGAAAACAGCTATTCAAAGAAGTATTCTCTTCAAAAATGACACACAAAAAAATCCTTTCTATAGATTTTTTTTTCTTTCAAATAAATTCAAATTATAACTTCAAGGGCAAAGTCCACAAATAGTAAGAAAGCATGCAAAAATATTTAGATAGCTATTATAACAGTTTCCAACTTCCATATGCATTTAACGAAATTCCTGGCTCCTCTCTGACGTTAACTGGGATTCTAGGAATTGCATTTTCATTCTTATTTCAAGGCTATTAACTTGAAAGATGAAAAGAAATCATCAATATTCACTATTATTACTTTAGAATAAAATTAAACAACTTTTAGCTAGGTCAGTACTATTCCAGATTCATGAAAACACTTCACATAGAGTTTTGCAGCATCCTAAATCCTGGAGATGAACTGTGCAATGACTACTTCTTTAGTGCTGTTAACTGCACAGTGGGACTTGTGATACTGAAGTAGAAGACAGGATCATTAGTCACCCTACAAAAACTTTTCGTAACTTCTCACCTTAGAGGTAATCAATTCATATTTGAGAACAAAATATTTTAAATATTAAGTTACATGAACCAAAGCTGTTACCAACCTGATCAATGCCACGCCCTTTACACTGAAGAATAATCACTTCTAACAGTTTTGCTGCATGACATTCTGCATCTTCTCCAGCAACTCCTGTAAGGACCTGAAAAATAATTATTTTTGATGATAGCCTTTCAAGACATATTTTTGATATGCTGCTTTGCAAAGCTGATGCAAGTTTACCCACTCTCTTACAATGCTAGAATAAACTTCCATCAGTGGAGACGCCAGATTTACAACTATGGATCAGTATTAGAACCACAGAGAATAAAACATTGCTGAATGCAGCTGGAACTAGTTCATCTGTACGAATATTAAGTGACCATGGGCACAGATCTTAAAACAGTAAGTGTATTAAGTATTAGCTGCCATTTTTAAAAGCTTGATTTCCGTTTGCGAAGTTAGGTTTCCTTAAGCATTCACGTGTTGAATTTTGTAAAAAAAAATTACTTTTATTAAACAATATTTGGGATATCCAGTGGGAGACCATGCAATATCTAGAACTTTTGTGTCAAACATTCACTGTGCCCACCTAATAATACACTAATCACAGAGGCTGTATTTTCTTTTTGCGTATATTAAAAAGTTCAAGTATTTACAGTCAATCTAATCAGCCTGGTTACAACTTGTTTTCAAATAAGGGCTGGCAAGAATCAGAACAACTGCATTCCGCTCTCAGCTATAGTCACTGATCTGGCATAAACTTGGGAAAAAAAGATTTCTGTTCTTATCCATTTACTTTCCATCTCTACTTGTTTTAGTTAATAGGTTTAGCAAGTGGACGGTATGTGGTATCATAGCTACAGTGAGGTTAGAAACCTCAGATTAAAATATCTACCCTTTGCAATAAGTATATGTTTCACATGTCTATATGCTCCAAGTGTATTACACAAAATACATATGCACAAAAAATGGGTTGTTTAATCTGCTTTTGTTGTTTAAATTTTCTTTTAACCTTTTAGAAAAAGCATTAATACATTTAATGGAACTGCTTTAGGTTTTTCTGCAGTAACTTCATAATTTGTGGACTCACTGAAGATGCTAAATAGCATAATGCTTTAAGAGCAGTCGTCCAAATTCATCCATTTTATAGTCTGCTGTTGTGGAAATAGGTACCCAGTTTAACAATCTATTGCTTTAGATACTCCAGGTTTTGTGATTGCAAAGTTATCTGCTTACCTTCTTGCACATACTGTAGATCATTTCAAGATACTTTGTGTCTGACAAAAGTGTATCCGTATCAACAGTAACATAATTATGTAAGAGAGGCATCATATCTGTATTAAAAGAAGAAGAATCACTGTTACTGTTTTCATGTTTTATTGAAACCTATACTAAGTTAATCACAGTTCTTGCCTGATGTTTTTCAAGATAAGCTTGTACTTAGTCAGATGCCTTGGTAAAACAAGTCTGCTTCAACAGCAAAATAAAATACTGGAAACGTAACTCACTCCATTGCTCTCCTGAACATTTCAATGAAGATGTAATTCATTTTATACTGGACATCATGTATATGAAACTATCTGGCTTTCTGGTCTGTATTACTTACCAGTAAAATAATCAAAGCCATCCTGCTGAAAGACTTCAAAAACAAGAGGAAGAAGCTGCCACATTTGTGCAGAAACTTGTTGACATGTCAGACTATGAGCCAAGGAAAAAATCTCCTCATAGAACTCTAAAACAAACAGAACGTAGGTAAATTTAATGCCAATCCAATACACTTAAAAACTTAAGCCAACAAAAATACACATACCTAATACATGCTGCTGCAAAACTGTTCCTATCACTTGCAAACAGATCCCTTCCAGCTGCTGGGTAATCTGAAAAAGAGAGAGAATTATGACTGTTTTCAAGCCTTTGGAGTTAAAATTAAACACATTTTGAATAAAATTATTCAAGGTTGTTTCTCTTTGGAAAATATAGTCTTCTAAAACAACTAAAATCTTACTACATTTTAGAGCACAATGTATTACAATTGTTTTCTTACATAAGAATTTTTAAGATAGCTTTTAATGTGAGGTATTTTTGGAATACTCTTTGAATACTGGAAGAATCTCATTACAGGGTATCCTTTACAAGAAGCCTAACAGGAACTGCAATACTTCAGTCCCATTAAAACAGAGAATGTACACGTATCCACCAAAAAGGGAAGTAATGGAAGTTAGATGAAGTCATTTGCTGTTCCAGAACAGTGAGATTTCAGAAGAACCCCTAAACTACCTTGGGCTGATTAGCTGCAGGCAATGAACCTCAGGGCTGGCCTACAGATTTGGACACTGTTTCCCAACAAGTATTTATCAGTCTATGGAACAGCTAACAAAATGTCAGTAACCTGACTTTTAGGGCACTCACTTGCATAGAGTCAATAAGGGTTGAGTTTCTGGTCTTAGCTATGCAGAACACCATTTGGTCATCGTGTGTGAGATGTCTCTAAATGTGTTTACTGATCAACATTTAAATTCCCCCTGGGCTAGCATATTTTCAGATAAGCTTCCCATTTAGATGGCATGAATTGGCCAACAAAAACAAGTACATACTTGCTAGACAATTTAGCAAACAAGTCAATAAGCAAATCTGGCCTTGGTTTATTGCATGGCAACATTGGATTGTGTCTCTGAGCATGCAGAATTTGTACTGCTTCCTTAGTAAAGCCTCAGAGCACTGAGAGTACAACTTAGTACTGAACTGCTTAGTCACTAAAAAAGTCTGCAGTATATTTATCAATACAGTAGCTGATTTTGTCAAAAAGAATTGGCAGTAGCATATTTTGAACAAGCTGTATTTCACCTCTAAGTCCATTCAGTACAACAAAAGTAACACAAGACTAAATAACACAAGTTTTCATTGCCCTGGAAAATCTACAGTGTAGATCAGACAGGTAAATAAAACTATCATTTAGCATAGTCACAACAGATGCATTTACAGATATTGACTTTGTTGAAGAGCGCAAACTAAGGGAGTAGAGTCAATGTTCAAAGCTAACTGAAACTTTATCCATTTTCTTTGAAGGGTAGATGTTATTGAATCATGCTGTCTTTTTATTTCCAGATGAATTGAGTTTCATCTACCAGCAACAAGCTGATGAAAAATATCTTCCACCTATTCTAATAAGACCCTGGATTCCTACAGCAAATACTGCGGCAACATTTATGATCTATTACTACGTGCCAGAAACATGATCCAATCTGTAACAACTTACTGGCATCATAAGCACTTCACTGGTTTGTGTTTTAAGAAATTTTTGGCTGCAGACGGTTTTCCAGCTAATAACAACAGGTACACAGGAACTACAGAAGACTTCTCAGTGTCTTAGGCAATGCATATGACTAATTCATACTTACTTCCTTGTGATCTTCAACTACACTTAGAAGTGTATCAATAGTATTCAAGATCCCCATTGCTGTCACTGCTTTGTCATCACTGCCCTCTTCATCTGGTCCAGTCTGGATCACCTGGTTAAACGTCATTGCCTGCATGTAATAAAACAAAACAACCCATAAACATCACTCATTGAGGATGTTTTTGGAAATGAACGATCTTTAATTAATCACATAGAATGCCAGGAGTAGTTCCGCTAAGAAAATATTGAAGTGACTGCTCTATTCAGTTTGTTTCCACAACTGATTAGATTTGAAAATTAAGCCAGTTGAACTGCCATCTTTTATCCATTCATGAATAAAAAAGTGACCTTACTTTTCATGAACAAGAATACATCTGCATGAGTAAGTTTCTCTGAGACAAGATTTAACTGGTAGCTGAACTGGAGTGGAATTCTTTGCAGGCATTCCCAGAGAGGACATGCAAGCAGTTCAGTTTTAACTCCACACTAAGGGCCTTTAATAGGTTAGCACTGAGCTGAATCCCACTTTTGATGTCATTAATGCAACTTGCTACATATGGCCATTCAAGCTCAATTTCTCCTGCAAATAAGCTACCCGCAGATTGAACTTCGCATTTACATTACATACAACATGACATTATTTTCACAAATTTAATTCAAAAAATATATTTAAAGCCCTACTCTTTAATCTCCCATTTTAAAAAAGAAAATCAAGTTACACTGTCGTTACCTGAAATATGTTACCAATATTCATTAACACTATCAGGAGTAAATGTGGATAAGGATTTCTAAAACATTTCTAGAATCATTCTTAGAAACCTCCATTTAGTTCACATTATGAAGCCACTTTTGAGAAAAGCAATATCAATGTAAAAGAAAATTACTTGTATTAATGCTCTTGAGCAGACTGGAGTAGCAGTAGTTATTGACTGATCATCAACTACCTTCATTTTAAATACCACTCTCCCATGTATTAAACAACTTTCAAAATCACCAGGAAGTCTTACCAAATGCTGTGTCATTTCTACTGCAATTGGAGTAACTTCTTCACTATATTCACAGATCATCTTCTGAATCACATTGGTAAGATCATCATTTTCAGTCTCTCTTATAATATGAAGTAAAGCTTGCATTACAGGTCTAATGAATGGAGTAATATATTCTTTAGCTGTAAAATAAGTGGAAATTAATGCCTGAATTGACATAATTCTTGCAGAGCTATAGTATTAGTATGTCTATACGTACTATGCTATATTTAGCATTTTGGCATCAATGTGCCAAAAACATGAATGATAAAAATCATTAGAACAATATTAACATTTAGAACTTCCTCCCCCCACCCAATAAAAACGTATACCAAGAGGATCACAACTGAACAACAAAGGCCATAGTTCCAGTCTTTTTCTATGGAACACAAGATCACTTATCAACGCACGTTTCATTTGAACAGAAAGGGGTACATAAGTATATCTGACAAATTAGCCAAAGTATTTGATATAGCATTTGTTTGCTTAGTGACTTTTATGACAGCTTCAGGAATATTAAGCAATTTAAGGCCTGCCAAAACAAAGATTAATTTCTTATATATAACCATTTTAGCATACGTCCTTTCACGTTGAGACAGATATGCTCATATTGCCACTGTATCTTTGACTCAATCATTAGGAACTACTCAACTGGACATGTTGTATCATGAAGTCATAGATTAATTATACTCAGAGCCTTGGAAATGTGATATTTTTTACAGAAATTCCTGCCAGCTAAAAAAAATACAGAAAGTGATTAAAAATTACACTTGCAAGTAAATTAACATCAGGGAAGAACAGATGTCTCTGTGAACGTAGTAAATTTAATGCTTATTCCATTAAAGTAATGAAGTGGTATGCATTTTCTAAAGAAAATGTATCTTTCAAAGAAAAAAATATATTCAGTAAGTTTGACATAGTTTTAAGAAAAAAGGGTTACCTTTCTCTTGATTACTGATCAGAACTTGAAGTGCTATTGCAGCTTCCACTTTCACAGGCATTTCTCTATCATCTATCAGACACCGTCTTGTGAGTTCTAAAGCTGTCTGGAGATTCTGGTCACTCTTAAATTTGACTTCGCAAAAATAATGAAGAACCCAACAAGCCTGAAAAAAGATATCAAATCCAGTGTTATAAAACTACAAACAGGATTATCAACTGATACCAGTAGCCTACACAAATTATTAAATGTACAACTAACATTGCGTAAGAAGATAGTGTAAAACTTTTAGGATGAATATGTTTGAGAGTATGGAGGCTGGCCAGTGGGAGGCTTGTCTTTCAGACATCACTAGACCAGTACTATGATCTCAAGTTCATCTTTGGCCACAGGTTTCGTGTGAGCAGTATAGTCTATATGTAAAACACAAATAGACCATACCACCAGACACAGACTGAAAACTATGCACACAATTCTGCAGCCATTTTAAAATCACACAAAAGCTGTTTATAATCACGTATAAAGACTGATACTAATCACTGAAATAAGCATCCATTTTATTACATGCACACAAAGAAGTAGATTTGTTAGACGTGAAAATCATTTAAAGACTATTCCTAAATTCTTCAGTTGGAATAAAGTACACCTTAACAATAAATCTTACACTTTCTTACCCGTGCTCTCATGTAACCCAGCTCACTGCTGAAGAGAGGGAACACGTGATTCTGCAACATATATTCCATCTGATCTTTATATATCTTCTTCTGTTGGAATATCAACAAAAACTTAAATCAGCTTAAAATTTTCCATAACAATGTATTTCTAATCCAATAAAATTGGCATGTATAAAAGCAAGAACAGCTTAACAAAACCCTCACACTTTTAGCCCCCCCCTTTATTAAAGCTATTCACACAAAAAATCCCGTAGTTGAATTAAACTTGTATCCTACATGTTCCTATGTGGAACAGACTTGTGATTTTAAGTCAAACATTGGCAGGTTTTTTCCCGTCATTCTTGGACTCCTGGAGAAACCTTTTGCTTGGCAATACATTACTTTAATAGCAAAAGTAGTCACTGAAACTTCTGAGAGTCATGGTCCAAATATAAATCTATGACCTGTCTCTTACTTGCTGTCATCCTAATTGAGAAAGTTCACTAATTTCATTTTTATTTCCAAATCTTCTATACACAGACAAAATCTCATTAAATCATCAGCCACTCACTGGATGGATTTTTTGTTCCTTCCTTCCATGAAAAGGGAATGTAGTTAAGTAGTAGTAAATGGTGTAGTAACTTACTAGAAGCAGAGAATTTAAGAGAACTTAAAACAAGTCATCTGAACTTGAACATAACCTAATACAACCTGCACAACTACGCTGACAACTGTTCAAAAGCAAAGCAATTAAGTTCAACAATTTTAAAAAATCCTGGCAGTGATTCCAAAACTTGAAAACTCAAAAAGCTATTCTCACTTCTCATATGTGAAAGACGGGAAAAGAACAGAAAAAAGAACAACCAGATTTAGTACACTTACTTTTAGGAGAATTTCAGCCAAAGAACCGATCATATGTAAAGCACCATCTTTCTTACGAGGGTCAGCATTTGGCTCTGTAAGGATCTGATAACAAAAGCCCATTGTCTTCTGCAAAACCTAGATTGAATGTACAGTTAGTCGAAGTATTTCAACTAGTCATGGCAGGTACTATTCTCAGTGCTCTGAAATGCTCAAGTTGTGTAAACATCTAATAATATACTCAAATTCTGGAATTTGGGTAATGTTTTAAGGATCTGTTATAACATATATCATTCTTGATATATGGCTTCTAGGGGAACTGGCAAATACAAAAATCACAAGTAGACCAGTGCAAAATAAATATGAGACAAAGGATAAATTTTAATGTACTATAATGTGACAGAGCAGAAAAGTAAAATTTATCAGTAATTCTTTCAGCAAATAAAGCCTATAAACTAAATCTAGGTAGCATTGTGTTTAATAAAATCCTTGAATAGCTTACCTCTTTCCTTTTACTACATGATGTAAACAATAATGTCTGAGCAGCAGTTGTAGGAGAAATGAAGTCTTCAAATACATCTATTAAGTAAACGTAACAGCTATAAATTTTGGTCCTTATATAAATACTAAGCTTAATGTAATCTAATGGTTTCCTATAGAACAAAAGAGTAAGCATTTTCCACATTTTTTCAGGTGGTTCATGCTTTCTTACTACAGACATTTCAAGACCAAACAACAGTAGGTTGGTGATTCCCCGTAAATGTGTATGTTTCACCTTTTCCATGACCAGCATATCTAATTTGAAATTGAATGTCTTCTTTATTTCTATGACAAATCTTTTGTAACTATAGAAGCAGACAGTGGTCAAATTTTTACACATGTTATTTGTTGCACCTCCAAGAACATGTAATTGGTTGAGTTAAAAATGCATTGTTTTTTATTTCTCCATAGAAGAGGATTATCAGAGCCAGGTATAATACATGTATTGTTTACAGGGCTGCCTCACCTGAGGAACAAGCACCCTCCTAAACCATCAAGATTCCTTGTTCTAAACAAACAAATCTTAGAGGAATCACTGAATCATCAAGGTTGGAGAAGACCTTCAAGATCGTCTGGTCCAACCATCAGTCTACTACCAATGTCACCCACTAACCCATGTCCCTAAGCACCAGGTCCAACCTTTCCTTAAACACCCCCAGGGACAGTGACTCCACCACTTCCCTGGGCAATTTATTCAGGAAGTTTGAAGTCTACTCCTTCTTCCTCAGCTTCAAAGTGCTACACAGGCTTATAGTGAACCCCAAGAACAAAGTAACAAACCACAAGAGGCAAAATCAGACAAGTCTGGAATGCTAGACTTACTTCATACTATTTCATTTATCTCTATGATAAATCTGTTCTGAACTATGACACATTTGAAATTAATTGATATAATAAAAACATGAGGGTCTGAAATATTAGCTGCTATAACCAATAAACTCGTAATAACATTAAACTTATGTAATTATTGTAAACTAGACCTGGACTGTTTGACCCATCCGAGAAAAACATTGTAAATGTCCAAGTTAACTGTTTTTCAAATGCACAAACAATTGTACCAGTTGAAACATCATATGGTATCTGCCATTTACACAAGCATATCCAGAAGTTAACTATACAAAGTTACACCACTTGGATAACACAAACATCATCCCACCCCCACCATCTTTTTTTTTTTTTTTAAAAAAAACAGTCAACTGTTTTCACAAAAAAGCCATAAAAAAATACTATCTTCACAGATTTTAATGTGAGAAGATATCAAATTCTCACCAAATTTCATGCGAATATATTCATATGGATCTTCTTGCCAAAGCTCTTCATCAGCATCTGTATAGCACATCAATGGAAAAATAACATCTTGGATAATTCCCTGCAATTAAGAAAGAAGTTGAAAAAGAGTTAGCACTATTGAATCAATCTCTATATTGCCCTATATTTAACAAAGTAGATTTTGTCCCTCCTCATTTCTGATGCAACATAATAACGTTATAAAATTATTCGGGCATTGTGAATTTTATGTACTGCCTTAAAAAATGGCTTACGCTGGATAATGATATGTGGAGATGATTCATTATCGTAAATACAGTAGTTACCATCATTGCCAAATTTGCTGTGTTGCTCTTCCACCGTGTAATCTTTCATTTAAAGCACAACAGACTCGTAGAAAAAAAAAGCATTAGCTAGCTCTATTCATGCATCAAGATAACCTTCACTAAGCAGGCTTAAACTTTTTCCACCAGCAATTTATAGCAGTTTCCCAAAACTTTATTTCTAGCAATGATAAAGACACCATACAACAGACTGTATTACTGAGCCATGTTAAGTATTAAACCCAGAATATGGTTTACTTGAATATGAGGTTTCAAATTCTTCCAGGTGACAGCATGTGACACTCCTTGATTGATGTAATTCAGTGTTTGCTGCAGAACTCTAGGAGCCATGTACTGTTTTTCCTTGTATTGATACAACACCTTCAGCAACACCTAGAAAAATCAGATCTCATTAATAGCTCATACTGACCACAGACCATTTTAACCCGAAGAATTACACTATCCCTCACAATCTTAAGAACCTCTCAAAATCCAACCCAAAGTTGAGAGCAGAACCCAGAGTCTGCTCAGAAGAGAACCCAGAGAGCAGAAATCAGAGCCTGCCCCTCTGCTCCCCTCACAAGGAAGCTGCAGGCCATGAGGCCTCAGTCTCCTCTACGCTAAGGAAACCAAGTGACTTCAGACATACATCTTGCTCTCTAGACACTTCAACACCTTTGTAGCCCTCCTTTAGATGCTAATAGCTTTATGTCCTTCTTATAATGTGGTGCCCAAAACTGTACACACACTGCTCCAGGTGAGGCCACACCAGCGCAGAGCAGAGTGGCAACATAAGAGCCTCTTGGACTTGAGAAATGACCAGCTGTAACTCTCACCTCAGTACAAGGCCTCAGTGGCACTAGATACTGACTTAGGATAAGAAACTAAAAGATTAAATGCTCTGAGACTTGAAGCTATTTCAAGAAATATCAAAGGATAAACGTGACAAAAATACTTGTGTCTCTTGTGTAGTAACTAAAAAGAGAATATGATTCTCTGCAAACAATACCTCAAAGGGACTATGACTGCCTGGAACGTCCAAAAACAGTAAACCATCAGTACATGGCAAGACTAGCATGCTTCTTCAAATTAGAACAATTAAGCAGAGTGTTAATAATTAAAAAAGTCTAAAGAAACCAGTATCAAAAGTGATTAAACTCTCAAACAACCCAGTGATATAATTTTACTTCCCTGATTTTATGCTTTAAATGTTATTTTCCAGAAGTAACTGGGAAACTAATGATGATGAAGTTCTTGGGGATTTCCAGAGAACATATCATCCTACAGATTGCCTTCCTTTATAAAATTCAACACAAGCAGAAAAACACAACATGACCATCAACTTATCATACACTGAACTTTTATAGCCCATGTAGATGGGCTCCATGGCTTAACGTATATCATGGCAGCAGCTCAGTGAAGATTTAAAAATATATGAACTGGGGAGGGTTCTTCATTGTAGGCAAAAGAAATCTGGTGAACTAGAACTTCACATACAGTAATACAATATTCTTTGTCGAAAAGCTTATGCAAGAAGCTCCTATTTGCTGGTATCTTTGAATTTTAGAAGGATTTAAAGTTTTTGTTTGTTTGTTTGTTGTTGGGGGTTTTCTCGTTTTTTTGTTTTAAGAACAGATTCTCCATTGCAACATAATGGCACACACAAAAACTAACTTCATCAAGATTTAGTGGAGGAATGGGAATAATCTTTGAAAACGATCACGGAGCTGAGGCTTAACAAGTCATCTTTGCAGCCACACTACTGAAAAGTGTGCCTGGACAAGCGTATCAGGTTTCTCACTTCACAGTATCTAAGCAATTACCTCTTATTGTTCAGATGCAATAACGAAATAAATTAAAGGAAAGGATAAGCAAAGATTTAAGAATTGGAGTTAGAAAAAGGAAAATGTGGGGTGGAGACAAATGGAAGAACAAATTCTGCAGTGGGGCTAAGGATCAACCAGGCAGTAGTGTTCAACCAGTGTTTAGTTCTGGTTCACTGAGTCTTTCAAAATCAGAAGTGTCTTGAGCAAAACAAACACTAACTAACACAAGGGGTAAGAATCAAGCTATTCCAGCAAGGTAAATCAAGCCTGTTTTGGCTAAGTTGAAGAAAGTTTATCTAGAACTAATGCTGTTGTTGGCTTTTTTTTTAAAGGGTGGAGTGACATGCATGAAAAATATAAGCTAGATAAATAATCAGAAAGAAAGAATTATGAAATTAATATTAACATTATGTTTTAAGTTTATACTTGAGCAATCCGTAACCCCAGGACACACATCTATTCATCCTTTAGTAACAGGGTGCGTTTACTTGGGGAAGTAAAGAACTCAAGCACAGTATCACGTCAGAAACTGTATTCTTCAGTATTTCATCAATCTCCAATTTTATTATTATTTTTAATGAAATATATCCTATTTAAAAATCTTAAAATTTATTTGAAGGATTCTATTTCTTGACAATACATCTAAGATTATCTTCTGCATAGAAACAGAGGATATCACCTTAAAAATAATCTGTATTTTCATACAAGGTGCATTATTGTATAAGGGAGAAGGCTGTAAGCATTTTAAAATCCTGATCCGCATCATTTTTCCTTTAAAGACTTAACTTTCTGATGTCACCTCCATGTAGTAACAGTAAGGATCAATTTGATTCAAAGACAAGTTAATATATATACATATATGTATATATAGATATAAAAAATTGTTCAAATGGATCTTTTTGAAGATTTTTTCCACATGCATTCTTTTGTCAGAATTTAGCTTTATCTGCAAAGAACAAATCAACCAGTAAGATCGTGAAAGACGTGCAATAACTAAACATTTAGCAGGATGCCATCCACAGGTATGAGCACCTCAAAGTGACAGACTCCAATTGTCTCAAGAGTATGTTGGGACATGTTTCCTAACACTCAATGCAGCAGTGTTCTCTTCCCTTTCAGTGCTTAGATGACCTTCAGAAAACACGTACTTTGGAAATACTTCCCTTACTTCTTGATATTTAAGTCCCATAAATCATTATAATTCCATTGGGAATAAAAATAATTTAAAAAATAATCAGGAAGATGAACTAAAATCTGTTCTTCTCCTCATTAAAAGAAAGGCTTAGAAGAAAACAATCAGCTCCCTGAGATTTTTTTTGTATATATAATCTACTTATATTTACCATATAATCACCTTCAAGTAAACAGATATTTGAGCTAATACAAGCACATTAATTTTATAAAAGCAAGTCTTATAAACTTATTCCAAGAAAACAATAAGGAAGAAATCACAACAAACTCTAAACATATCCTAATACTTCCCACATTCAGCATTTCTTACTTGTTGAACACCAACAGCAAATGCCTTCAGAAACACTTCAGCAAACTCATTGTACTCCTTGGAAACATTACCAGGGCTTCCATACCTAGAATTTGAAGCAAATGTGCAAAATTAAAGCGTGCAGCACTGTTATTGACTTAACTATTAAGTTGTTCTCTTAAAAATAATGATAACGAATGAGAAATTACCTCTCAAAAAGTCTAGCTAAGATATGCAAAGCCCACTTCTTGCACTTCCACCAAGGCAACTCAGGTCTATCATCTTCATCAACTTGAAGTGTTTCCTTTAGGGAAAAAAAATTACTAACTATTTACAAACAGTTCAAACTGTATGCATTTTGGACAATTCTATAGCATATTTTTTCTTTTACCCTTCCATTTGCATATCACACTTCTAGCTTAACAGAAGTATGAAGTACAGCACACCTAAAAATAAATCCCTTAAATACATTCCATAAATGGAAAACAAATTATTGAAACAAGAAGCCAAAATAAATTATGCTATAGTTTTAAAACAGAACTTCCAAACAAGCTATGTATTTTCAAAACTTGTCTAGTTTGTTTAAAATACCCTATTTAGCTTAAAAAATATACATTTTCTTGGCACCTATTAAGAAAAAAATGCAGAATTAAAAGTTCTCTCTTAAAAAAAAATAATAAAAATATTTAAGCTTAAAGAAAGAATAGCCAAAAGTCACTTACAGCTGGTACATCCCTATCCACAACAGTCTTCAGGATTTCTATCCATTCAGTCAGGTTTTGCTGATTTATCAACTCCAAAGGTAACGTGTACTTACATAAAATAAAGGCAAAAATAATTTTATTATAAAGCACTTTGAAAATAATGTTACTTTCAGTTTGAATTTTAGCTCTTTCAAATATTTGTCTACACTTAATTATCATTAAAGATTTGCTAGCAAAAGACTCAGAAATAACAGGATAAAGACCTTAACGCAATCTAGACTATATCCTCAATATCCTCAAAGGTGCTAGAGACCTTTATTTCAATTCTGCTTATACGGTGCTAAGACACTACTTAAATGGATGTTACACTAATTTCTGGAGCAATTAGCAGCATATTAAGAGTTTCCTCACAAATTGCGTTTACACTTGTATTTTTGGATAGGCTGCCCTCTCCAACCTGTCATTAGAAAACTTATTTTTAATCAGTTATGTAGCAAACGCTAGCTTAGAGGATAGCATGTGTAAGTTCTATCTAATGTCAGACCAGGAAAAAGTATAGCACTGATTTTACAGCACAATTAATGATACCAAAATCCTGTGATTCATACCACAACTGAACAGTAGTTGCAAATGATTCAGATTTAATCTAATATTGTTAATATTCCTCTCATTTACTATTTTAAGGTCAAACAAAGCTTTAAATTACTGATCAAGAATACACCGTATTTATTTTTTACCTGGACAAGGGCATAAAATATTTTGAAGATTTGTTTCTGGATGAGGACAGACTGATCAGATGGATCACTCAGAAGCTGAATGAAACTATCCTTCAAAACTGGTAAAAAATGTTGCATTGCAGCTATCAAAGGACTACGCTCTTCTGGTTTCTTGTACCTTTAGATAAAAACAAGATTAGCTTTATTCATCTTTCAGGTAGTATGACATTTTGAAAGCCCACCCCTCCCCATTGGAGAGGCAAATAGGTTACAACATATGATTAAAAAAATAGCCATTTCTTGTTACAGAATTTGGAGTAAACTATAGCCAGACAACACTACAATTAAAAGGCAAGTTTGAAAATTGCTAAGAGTTCATTACTCCACTATACAGACATATTAGTCTTCTGCTAGTAATGCACTCCAGCCAACTTATTCACTTTGAATACTACCTCACGTTCTGCCACACCACTACTATAGTGAAAAACGGAGTAGTGCAGAAAGTGCAAACAGAAGAAACACATTTATTGCCAAGAATGGCTGTTCTTGGGCTAGTCAGTAAAATTCCACAAAGACATCTAGATGGATTATTTCTCTGACATTGAAGAAAGTAAACTGCAAGGTCTCTTTCCCACATCTTGCATTTTAATTTGCCCAAATTTAACAATCTGAATATGGGCTTCAAGGGCACGTGATAGACTCACAGGCTTCAATTTCAACACTCTTCGAAATTGAGCCCCAAACCTTCCCAGGCCTATGCTGAAAGGAGGGCTTCATTGCCTTTCTGAACAAAAATCAAAATTTCTGAAAGGAAATGAAGCCACATTTTTAAATCCTAATCCCAACTTTTCATTTATTAACAACAAAGTCCTGATTGAATAAATAGTTATCACAGTAGAACAATATCTAGTCCTTATCAGTGATAACAAGTAAGAACAAAGAATCACTTGAAGAATATACAGCTTAATTTTTTGTTTAAGCAATTAATACTTTAATGTTCTTCTTGGGCTCTTGTGGGAGAACATTTTTTTTTCCGGGGGGGGGGGGGAATATACATTTTTGGTAGACTTTTCATTACTATTAAGCATTAATCAATGCTCAGTCTCTTAACAGTGCCAATCTGTAGAAATATGAGGTAAAGTCTACTCAGTCTGCTGCCAGATGGTATATTCTGTAAAAACTACTACAGAACATTGAGCTCCAAAATCCTGTTCAAATAATATATTTTCTACATATTTTCTGAAACAGAAACCTAAATACAAAGACTTAATGTTGCTCAGGAAAGCTCAGTTTCAAATTTCCCCAAAATATGCAATTGAAAAAGACAAGAAAAATGATTATGCAAAGAGCAGCCATATGAACTCGCTAGCTAGATTTGGATAGGGAAAAAAAAAATTAAAAGTCTAAAAATATTTAGTTTCTACACTAAGAAAAAAAATAAGCATTAATTGCTAAAGATTCCTACAACTCAAACAGTAATAACTTGACTAAAGTCATAACATTATGCAGAATTTCTCCCCAAAAGCTGGAACAAGACATTTAGTAAATTTTAGAGACCTGCCTACACTCATATTGCATGTAATGCAATAAAATGTGTATATTTCTACATGATTGGTGAAGTTGACCATTGTTGACTTCACCAGAAAGCCAAATAATTATGAACAGTTGCTGGCTTCAACTAAAGTTTTTGATCAGCTAATATTATTAACACAGCTATTACCTTAGTTAATAATGCAATGACTATACATCAAAATCCTTCCTTAACCAAGAATTACTATAATCAAAATATACCACCAGTCAACATTGCATGTTTATCTCACAGGTCTCTGCTGCATAATTCATTTAAAATGTTTAATTTTAAATTTGACAAATCAGTTTCCTTTCTTTTCCTAGCAGGACTTGCAATTCTCATCCACAGAAAAACCTCCAATGTTCAATTAGAACAGTCTTTATAGCATTTCTATTTAAAAAAATCTTTGAAGAATCAATGTTCACCTGTTTTACTCTATTTCACATACAATTCATGAAACTAGCAGTGGAATTCTTCAATGCAATATCCTAAAGTATCTAAAACAAAAGTGTTACACGACTGCTTTCAAAGATTAAGTTGTTGATTCCTCCTGTTACACTACTACTTTTCCATGATTCCAAGATTGCGCTCTGCCACTCAAATGAGCCTTCCACAAGCCAACAGCAGCAGCTAAGCTCCGCATATGTTCTCAAAAGGCAACCTCAGTTTTAAAGATCTGAGCATAACAGATAGAGCTAAAAATACTCAAAATTTAGAAGAGGATCAAACCAAAGCTGACTATATCTGATGTTTCCTAACATTCAAGATTTCACTTTGAAATCTTTGTATGTTAACTTTCACTCATACCTAGAGTACAAATTCTTTAAGAGTATAAAACTCATTTGAATTAAGTCATCTTTTGCTGCAAAGTTATGACTTGGAGCAGACTTTCTTATTGTTATGAAGCTTACATTGCTGTAACGCATCAATCCAAACAGAACTACCACCTAACTAAGGCTTTAAAGATGGTCCCTTTTTTGTGATCTAGATCTAACCTCTAATGGAGGCAGTTTTTCTGTACTTTCTTCATGGACGAGATATGAGCCAACATCTGCATAAGCTGCATCTCCAGGAATATTGACTAAATTTCCGATGTTTGTATCACTGAACTAATATTGACTAACTGTTCTATCACCTGTGCTCAATCCCACATGCAATTTTACACTGTTAAAATATACATACAGTACACGAGATACATGTGTATTCATTCTGCTGTTTTATATGGTAGAAAAAAAACTTACTCGTAGTTTTTCACAAGTTGATAAAGACAGAGAAGAATGCCAAGCCAACAAGCACTGTTGTCAGACTGAAGATAAAAACCAATTTTCTCCACAACTGCAGTCCAACGACTAGGATAATCATGCTTGATAATATGATGAATGCAAGTAGTAAGTTGTACTCTGGAAACAAAGTATAGAATGATTAAATAAATTACTATTACTTTAATAATATTCTTGTGGTGTTGAAACATCTAATGTTGCCTGAATTGAGACTTACTTCAAGCTTGTGTTTTTGGCGTTTTCTTTTTTTTAATACCAAGTTTAGGTTCTGTACTTTCCATTTAATGCTGTTCATTTGATGAACTTTATAAATGAAGTGACGGGGTCTGGCTTTTTGTGAAGGACTCTATCAGTAAATTTCTATGTGCTGTACAAGTTGAAAACTGTCTTTCCACCTACAGTAACTCTATGCTTAAGTATGCAGCAGCGTAAGACAACAATGCTTAATATTCAGGTTATCTTAGTTGTGCAAAAATACAGTCAGAAAACAGAATTCAAAACCACGTTAAAACAGAATACCTAATCAGCTCAGGAGAGTGAATAATGGCTTCTACAATATTTTCACGAATACAGTGTCTATCTTCTTCTGGGATGGAGTAAGGTGGAATCTCTCCTGGTGCAGTTTCACGATCTGGCCAATACTGGGTTATCATATTTTTCAAGTAGATAACTCCTATCATACAAGAGAGACAGATCAGCTCATAGCCATTCCAAGTACAAAACAAACACATTTTGCAGAGAGAAGTCTATTTTAAAACAAAATGGACAAATTACTAATACACTGACCATTTCTGACTACTAGGATCAAAATACATGAAACATGCAAATTATTAAGTTCTTATCAATGTTCATAAATATCTTAAGTGTGGGAGAGAGTGGGATTTGGCCAACCTCTTTTCAGTGGTTTGTGGGCACAGGACAAGGGGCAATGGCCGCAAAATGGAGCCCAGGAAGTTCCGCACCAACATGCAAAAGAACTTCTTCACGGTGAGGGTGACGGAGCACTGGAACAGGCTGCCCAGGGAGGTTGTGGTGTCTTCTTCTCTGCAGATATTCAAGGCCCATCTGGATGCCTACCCAGGCAACCTGCTCTAGGGAACCTGCTTTGACAGGGGGTTGGACCCGAAGATCTCGAGGTCCCTCCCAACCACTACAACCCTGTGATTCACCTATTAATTTGCTACGTTGATATTCCCATTTATTTTGATGTATTTTTAGCACTGTAAAGGATGTGTTTCCAAATGAAAATACAAAGTATATTGCTTTCATGTTACATATAAAAGAGTCGTGTAACATTTTAGCAATACACTGATGAAAAATCCTTTGTAGTCATTTTCTCACTATTTTCATTAAAACTGAGCAAATTAGTACCAATGACTATCTAAAATAACCCTTGTATATCGTAAGCAAAAAATGTAATCAAGTCTGTGATACAGGAGTGAATGTTAAAGAGAAACAGAGCTCCTTTATACCAAGTTTATCAGCCACACCACTTTGTAGCAGTTGGGCTACTGGCACAAACACCTGCTTTTACCATGTGACAACCAAATCTAAACTCTTTATGTGGCAGAATATAGAATAAAGCACTTGAAAAAAAGTTACAAAATACAAAAGGAAATGTCAAATTACAAACTCATATCTAAGTTACTATTAATCTAACTCAAATCCATACATACAAATCCATAAAGAAAATTCTTTTTCCAAACTTCACATGCACCTTCTGAACACTAAGAGGCCAAACTGTTTTTGAAAAGGTCTGCAAAGGTCTGAAACAATCTGCAGATACATGTTACAACAACACTGAAGTGACGCAAAATTCTGCCTGTACTCAAGGGGTTTTAATCATATCATTAGCTTCTTTGCAAAATATGCACTGTTTCTATGACACGTGTTGTGTTTTCTCTGCTCTCTACAGCCTTTTTTTAAGTTAGCTTAAACTAAGGCTGAATTTCAAGAGGTTGTTTTCAAACCTTCTCCTTTTTCACATTATACATGTTAAACAGTAACGTTTTTGACACATCTAGGCATTATCCTCCCAAAATAAGATAAAAATTCAAGTTAGGCTTACACTACAACTTCGAATAATATACTACCTGGAAGGTTCAACTAAGTGATCAAGGTCACATCTCCTGAACTGTCAGAAACCACTGAGGTATTGTTTTGGAAACCTCTTACCAAGTAATCCTAGTAGCTTTAAGGTGATGTTTGGACCTGCCAATATTCAAGACCCAATTTTACTGATTGCTCGTTCAAATCAGCAGTTCCAAATGACAATGTGTTTTCTTCCACTTATAATGTTCAGAAACATTAGCTTTATTAGTGCAATGTAAAATTACCTCCTTGGGCCAAGTGTACCATCATCATGAACTATTCTGGTTTCCCAAAGGCCATTATTCACTAGAGACAAAAAGTCTCTAGTGAATAATCAG
The DNA here is from genome assembly GCA_011074415.1 of Stictonetta naevosa. Lineage (NCBI taxonomy): Eukaryota > Metazoa > Chordata > Aves > Anseriformes > Anatidae > Stictonetta > Stictonetta naevosa. The sequence goes on along the minus strand of CM021701.1, from coordinate 61,601,543 downwards.
TGAAGAGTCAGCCACCTTTTCTTTCTCTCTTCCTCATTTACTGTATGGTGCCAGATGCAGTTTACGACGACTAACTCTGACGACTCCCAATTTTCCCGTGTTTGAGATTAAAACCATTAAAATTCTTTAATAACTGAATTGTGATACAATATCTGAATATGCACCTGTGCACATGCACCATTAAAGTAAAAACAATGAAAGGATTTTAAAACTTGCCTGCCTGTCTCACTGGTAAATCCAGTTGTTCGGACATGGTGATCTGAAGCAAAGTTGAAACAAAATTCACCGACTTATGAGCCTGTAGAGGACAAAAAAAAGTTATTAAAAAAGTAGTGTAGTCATAGCTCGTCAAGTTTTAGAGTACTCCTGTTTGCTATTACAATCTCTTTACAACATTGCAATGCAGCCAATAGAATAGCAGCAATTCAGTTTCACAGTAGCCAGCAAACCAAAGCATTCCAAAATTTCATGCTCACTGTACTCTGAAGACAGACAGCATGGTGGAGGCAAAACCCGATCATTTTGGGTAGAGTTGAAGAAATCATTGGGGATCAGCCTTTTACAGTCACCAAACAAGTTCTTCACTCAGAATACCTTAAAGAATATCTGAGTAGCCAGACAAAAAACAAGCACAGCAATTTTACAGTGACCTCAAGCAAGGTATTATGTAAACAAATAATTGTAAAACAATTCATTATGTAATAATCAAAGCAACAGATGGCACCCTGTGTTTTAAAACTATGCCCAGCCTTAACCAAGCATATTCAAGTTATAGTTCACCCTTCTGATCAAAATGGCTTAAAGTGACTATTAATTCTTTACTGCAGCAACTGCTAGCCTAACTATACAACAGCAAGCTAACAGTATGGAGGCCTAAATGGAGTTTCACCAGAGCAACAACTTCTAAGGATTTGCAAGAGTTCACTTACAAATAAAGGCAAAATGTGTTTTGTTTTACAATAATAAGCAATGTCACTGATGCACTAAATGCTGCATGGTATTTTCAACATGAGGAAACTGACCTTTAACATTCGCACTGCATCCCTTGACACCTTCCTAAACATCAAAAACTCAAGACGCTTAATGAACTTCCCTCCGAGAATTTTAATTCTCAAAAGCTAGATGTGCTTTTTCTAGTTGGAAAACAACATCATTTTCTTCAAGGTCAAGAGTCAATGGCTATGAGCTGCAGCAAGGGAAATTACTGTTTTACACAAGGAAAAAATTTCCTCACAACAAGGAGGGTCAAGTATTGGAATAGCCTGCCCAGGCAGGCAGTGGGGCCTGGCCCTTTGAAATATTCAAAACTCATCTGGAGAAAAGGTTCCCACCTACCTCATCTAGCTCTGAAACCAGCTTTGCTTCAGGGGGCTGGACCAGAGGACCTGCGGAGTTCTCCTAGCCTCATTCTTCCAAGCCTCTTGTTCCAATTGCCAAGACGCATGTCTGCTTTGTCCTCACTAGCATGGCAAAATTGTTTCATACGCTCTTTGCAGCACTTCTATGAAAGACAACTGCGTAGAGCTCAATATCTCTACTTGTTAAACTCTTTCACCTCTTACCTACATATTAATCACCTTGTTTCCCACCTAAAGCAAATAAGTCCTTTGAAAACCACGACAGTATCCATTTATCAAAAAAAAGTAAAAGAACGTCTCAGACTCACAACCTGGGACTCAATATTTGTTCCAGTATTTGTGCTAAAATTTTATTAGTATAGCTTCTTGCCTATCTTACCTGATTTTAGATGAGGAATTAACTTGACTGAAGAATCTCCCCAGCATATATTGCAGTGTTGTACATACTCATCCTGTGCACTACAAACCTACAGACTACAGAAAACTCACAGAAGCATCACTTGTGTCTGGCCCAAGCCAAATGCTTATTTATGGAGGGTGTTCTGATGAACTGGGACTAAGTGACACTGCATATAATACGAGCATGCATCTTTCTGAGCCATGCCCCTCTGATTTCCCTGAAGTCCTGAAGAAGAAAGCAGACTTTCAAATGAAAAAAAAAAAAAGTATATTTGACCATTTGACAGTTGAAAACATTTTAAATAAAATTTACTTGTTGGTATTAATTTCTACTAATCTCCAGGACTATTCAGCTCCTTTTTCTTAAGCAGCATTAACATACACACTTCTGCAACACACACCTCAGGACAGTAGACCCTAATTCAGCACAGTATTCAATTATATGCCTAATATTAATGTCAATGGGAGTAGTCAATGGGAGGTTATATTAACAGTCTGCATAAAAGAGACTTAAAACGCAAGCTGATATAATTCCACCATGAGTACGATAAACTTAACAACTACCTTTTTAATACCAAAAATTATTCATAATGCATTTCATGTTTGGAAGTCAAGTATTTAATCCTAGAATATTGAAAATGAAATATTCTTTTTCCTTTTTCATGATAAACAATAACTAACCTTGTAAGTAAAACTGCTGTAAATGATACTTGAATTAAAAATATAAAAATACAATGAGATGCTTAAGAACTATCAAGGAACTGATGGGAATAACAAAACAAATTGAATAAGATGTTAAATGTTCGAAAAGAAAAAGCAGCAAAAATAGACAGCAACATACAACCAAACTGCCAGACGTTGAAATTTAGTAGCGTTAATCACAAAAAAATAATCTTTCCTACATTACAAAAAAATCAGGACTGAGACTGTAATTGTAGCAAGCTCCTAAAAATGTCAATTATATTAGTGTGTGGAATTAACATATTTTCACTGGATTCCCTGAACTTTTAAAAAGTTTAAAATTATAAGACCAAAAAATCTATACATTGTCTTGGTTTTCTAGCATCTTAGAAGTATCGCCCTCAGGAATATTTCCAGCATCCTACACCAACCAGTCACAGAGATGAGCTACTCTATCACCTTCAGTGGTTCAAAGCACAGATTCAGGCTAGAAACAGCTTGTGATTTTCATACAAGGTAGCATTTGAAGTAACTTGTACTTTTCACTCAATACCACCTTCAGTTCATAGCTAAATTCACACATGGCTCCATAAACACTACTAAGCATTCTATAGAAAATACAAAGGAATTCCAAACTCTTCACAACGACCTTTCCAATCCCTCCACAAGGAACATGCTTTCAGAGAAGCTGAAATGTGGGGAGGAAGGACTGCTACATGAAGGCATGGGTCTACTGCATGGTCAAATAAAACCCTGGGTACTACAAAACTGGCCACTTGCTCCCTTGTTTTGCGTTACTAGTAAAAAGAACGTCCAATCTTTTCTTGGCACTCAGATAAAACAATTGAACTTAATATGAGAATCACATAGGTGCCAATTTTGTATCTATGGCATTAAAAATACTGAACACACATCATTTTGGCTATTTTAATCTTTAGTATTTTTACTGTCCCAAGATGGCTGACCCTCAGGACATCATGTTCTTCCTGTTCATTGATACCACTGCTAAAAAAAACACCACCAGAAAAGCACACCTATTTTAGGTATATATTCTATACAAACACTGGCTTTTGGTTTTGGTGGATGTGATTAGCCAAAATACTTCACAAATGAAGATTCATTAAATATCTACCAGGAAACTGAATCTGAATGTAGAGGATTCTGCAGGCGTTTGCATACCCCAGTGTTAAGAAAGAAAGGCACTGATGCCACTTCCACTAACACTGGTAAACAGCGTTAGCCTACAGAGAATTTCCATGCCTGCACAATTCAAGGATCAAAATCAGGATTTCGCAAGGGCTTCTATTACATACTCTAAACTGTGTGAGAACAGAAACTATTTCTATGACTAAAGTTTTGACATAAGTAAAATCCGGTCTTCTGCTCCTTGGTTATAAATACTCTTTACCTCTAGAAATCCAAAATTAAGAGAACTACGGTGACAATTAAAAAAATGGTTCTGTCCGAAATCTATTTCCCAGCACGTAAGTCAACATGAAAAAAAAAGTAATTTCTAGTCCTTCCCCCTTACAAATCTTCAAACATGCCATGTCACTGGTATGACTTTCTGTTGTCTAAGAGCCAAAGAATTCAGGGACTTTTCCCAAGAGCAATTTCTGCTATGCAGCCTCACTAGCTGAGGAATGTATTCTATCAGACCACAAACATTGCACCACTGTCTGTTAATATCAATCAGTATTCCAGAACACACAATCTTTGTTCATATTTCATTACAGGTCTTCCTAGCAGAGTTGCTTTGCTAGCCACGTGCTAGAACAGTTTGATTAGTAGAAGTGTCATGCCAGCCTCAATCTGAAATACGTATCAAGTCTGAAGTTAACATTAAAGAGACGGTCTCATGGCATACAGAACTAACGACAGTTAATTACGGTACACAAAGGCACTTTTTTCCCCACCAATGATACCTATGAAAGTTAGTTACATTCTTCTTTAATACGAGAGTTGTTCATGTCTCACAGAAAGCCTGCATGCCACTAACTGATAAAAACAACAAGCTTCATCTCAGGTGAAAAGACCTCCATGCATTCTTGTCAGACATTTAGAACTGAACATATAGTAACAGACACAGTACTCTAAGTAGCACTTCAGCTGTTACCAAAAAAGCCAAACAGAACGGTACTAAAATATTTACTAAATATATGTTGCTGAACTAGAACCCTGGGTTATTAACACAATTATTCAAAATAGCACACATTTAAATAAAGGCTATAGTTTATTTTCCCATGAGCTGAAGAAATACAAATTTACTATTTCTCCTCCATTCCAATTCTGAATAGTTTATGTGACCGTTTTTTTTTAAGTCTAGGCCATAACAGCACTAGGTGACCACACAGCTGCTACATTAAGATGAAAGTTTTTATATATATATATAGAAAGGTAAGGTCAGGAACTGTAAGGCCATACTGAATCAGCAAACTGCTCTGTAACGCTCTTTCAATTCTTTTTTAAGAACTCAGCAGGTGTGGAAGTCATTCTGACCTCAGGTCTTTGCAAGCTAGTTCTACCACCTCTTACACAGCTGTTATGTATATGTGAGCTGAGTTTGAGGTCCACTACATACATGCGTATCAGACCTCACAAATGTATTTGATGCTCGTTTCACCAGAGCAAGTTGTCTGCAAGTTGTGACGCCTATTAGCGCTTCTATTCAGAGGAGAAAGGAACATGCTCTTAGCAAAAGCTAGCTGAGCACACGTGGTAGCTGCTTGCTCAGTCATGAGAAAGAGGCAAGTGGCTCTGTCTGATGGATTCACCTTGTACTAGTTAACACAACTCAAGCATGTAACTTCTTCCTGTTGAAGGCTCCCTTGATTCCTTCCTGCCCCCGTGGGGATTTCTGGTATCGAACTGGCCTCAACACACACAATTTAAAACCACCCTTTCACAAAGCATCTCTCATCTAACACATACCAAAGCAGAAATGGAAAAAAAAAGGAAACGGAAATGAGAGAAGTGGAAATTATCACGTTGATTTCGTAAAACGTCATACTAAGAACTTTAAAAGAAGTACCCATGATCCGGTAATCAGACAGAGCCACGAAACTGGCGCCCTGTTCTTCCTCTTACACATTACTATGGTATATAGCCATAGGTATCACACGTGAAGACCATGTTAGACCTCCAAAGTCAAAAATATAAAACAAAAAAAGAGAATAACACTACAAATACCTACCCCAAAGCATTCCAGAACATACCATTTCAGTATTTCAAAACCCGAGTGCAAGGCATATAATAAGAAGCTTGCTTTTTCCCCTTTGAGAACTTTTGACTCCAAAGCTGCCAGCAGAGTCCAATCATTTTATTTAATTGTCCCCTCATTGTGGCATTTGTATCTACTAAGCAGGCAACAAAAGACACGCTAGGCCCTACTGTGTTCTGTTAAACTGACTGCATGCTACGCTGGCTCGTCAACAAGCTCAAGCCTTTTTCCTTCCCATTACATACCTTAGAACATGAAAAAGGCGTAAATCTTACTTCTGAAAGGCACTTTTCCAACAGAGCAACAGGATAACATTTCCCTTAAACCCTGTTAAGCTCTGACTTACTAATGAGTTTTTGGGGTTAACCTTTTTTATTATTCTTTTATTCCATTCTCAGACAGAAAAGTTGGATAGCTATTGCAAAAAGTAGTTCATATGTGCTCACAAAATGTATGGAACGGTTACACCATAAATTCCCTGGAATTACAAAGAAGAAACCTGCAAGGAAAGCATTATCTACCAACAGCACCTTTACAAACGTGTTGATACTGAAAGATGAAACACTGTGCATTACTTTCAGTGTCATTCCATAGCCGCATAGTTAAAAATCTCTATTTTCATTACCATTTCTAGGAAACACTTCATACACAGTACAAAGACTGTTTCAAAAGGCAGCCAAAGTCTTCCTACTGTTTTCCAGTAGCTTACTTGAAGAGTCTGTTTTTAAGTCCTCGTAAAACATCTATATCCTCTGTACGTTGGGGACAGGGACGTGCTAACACCCCAGGACATATCATCTGTCAGAATTTATATGAGAAGCTGGAAACTACACGTTGGACTCCAGTGGTATTCTCTATCGTTTGCCTTCACAGTAAAGAAAGTAAAACCAAAGCAACTGAGATACCTGCAGTTAGCACAGCTCAAGTTCTCACAGCACTTTAAACGCAGGCAATAGAACTTCAAAAACTTAGTGAAAGAAGAAATAAAGCACAGAAGAATTCATGACTTAGCCAAGGTCAAAGAAAAATTAACAAGGCCTGGACAAATCAAGAATCATACACCCCAGTCCTTTTGTCAGTGGAAACTCTTGCTTAATAGGGTATGATGCAGACAGATCTAGATATTTAACTCTTCCATTAATTAGAAATATCAATTACTGACTAGTCAAAGTGATCCATCTACTGAAAACTAGTCTCATCAGCTCAACATAGGCATTTCAGGCAAATTAAAGAGAAAAATAAAAGGTCATCCAAGGACAACTAATAGACTTAAATTATAAAAATACTTGTGTGTCCCTGACCACCTACAAGAAGATAATTCACTGCTGTATGATTTTACCTGCACAGAGAAAGAGACATCTGAAACAGAGTATTAACTGATAACACAATTGCTCCAACAGTCAACAAATTCAGACCAGTATCCTGCAAGTGAATACATTCTTCATTTCAACAACACTAAGTAAAAACAGAACCATGCACCTGAATAAAACTACATACATATACAAATGCTTGCAGATTTAGGGTTTAACTTTCTTTTAATCACAAATGATCTGTGAAAGATCAGTGAGGCTACATTTCAAATAATTCTTACACAATGACTCAATAACGCCTGGTGCTTTTAAAGGGACGCATATTTGGATTTTATTCCAATTTAATACTTGTGTAGTACATGGTAGGCTGTGTTTTGGTTCAGAAACACGAACAAAAGGCAGCTGATGGTTAGCACGATCCTTCACGTAACAGTTAGCCATTTGCTGAAGAACCTGAATGGCAGAGAACGCAATTTCCTGCACGTTCAGCAACTCAATACCTGCAGAAAATAACTAGAATAGATTTGAAGCAAGTTACTATATATAGATGTTAACATGCACAGAATACAAAAATTTTGCATTTTAGAGCCAGTTTAAGATTCCATATATATTGTTGTCTTTGTATGCAATTGCATTACTTCTCTTTTGACTCAAATGAGAAATACTAAAAATACTTCTTACAAAAATATACGAAAAACTTTATACAAATCTAACTCAGCCATCGTGTAGTTTTACAGGCATGGATTTCAAATGTACCTAACATTCATTTATTAAATGGCTTCCAAGAATTTGGTTTAATTACACATTTTAATAGCATGGTAAGTTATATCTTTAGTTTTTGAAAGTTTCACTGCTGCCAGCAGGACATTTGGCCCACGTTTATCTAAGCTTAGTGAACATCCACTGCATTAGATGTATCTTGTTAGGCCTAAAGTCTGCTTAAGAGCAACAGAGGAAAAAACTTGCGGAAAATCCCAAGGAAAAGGCATGCTGAGAGCTGCCACACAGGCTTACCTTTCACTTGTTTCATGAAGCTATCACCTTCCCCTCTAAGTCAAATGCTAGAACACCTTTTTTTCAAAAACGTTTAGAAGCCTGGAGTCTGAACTGCATCAGTAAGGAGCTTTCACCTACCAGCTGAAGTGAAACAAAATTACAGCAGTCCTCCAAAACTGAAGCCTGCTGAACTAGGCTCTACCAGTCCCGTCGTATCCCCACACGACACGTGAACAGCCTAAGCGGATGACACAGCTGGGCTGGGAACTCTGCCTTCACCCATCTCCCGGGCACGTGTTGATTCTGCACCCAGCGAGTACACCTACCTCGGCAGCGCTGCTGAAGCCGGAGCCCGGAGGATTTGCACGAAGAGCAAGCAATCCCGAGCTATTGGCTTTCCGCGGGAACTCAGCCCACCGCCCTCTCACGCTTGTAGGCTCCACTGCTTACCAACACTAAGCGCCGGGGTCGCTGCCACCTTCCCCGCGCCCCCTGACAGGCGATCGCCTCCCGGAGGCGCAGGAAGCCGCCCTGCGACAGCCCGGGCCAGGCCAAAAGTCCATGTCCCAGGCGCAGGCCCGGAGCCGGGGCCCTGTGCCACGCCGCCAGCGCGGCTCTGCCCGCGGAGCGCCACGGGGCCGAGCGGCCGCGGGCAGGGAAGGCACCGGCCGCCTCCTGCCG
>CM021701.1:61558120-61587898 GCA_011074415.1 Stictonetta naevosa | reverse complement strand
GCTGAGGGCAGGCAGGGCGGGGGCCGGGGGCTGCAGGCAGGGCCCGCCGCCTCAGCGCCCCGCGCGTGGAGCTGCGGGCGGCCTGGCGGCGGTTGGGCCGCGCTGCCCGCCGGGGCAGGGCGGTGAAGGGGAGCCCGCCGGCTGTCGGGTCCCCAGCGCCCGCCCGGAGGGCTGCTCGCAGGGCGCCGCCAGCGCCCTTCTCCGTGAGGGAGGAAGGCGGCGGGGGCCTCCTCGACGGGCGCCTGCTTTGTGCACGCGGTTCGTAAGCGTGCGGAGCCCGTCCGGCGCGGTGCGGGGCTTATCGACGAGGTAAAGGCCGTGGTGAGGTGAGGGGGACGTGTCGGACTGCCAGACGTCCAGCGTGAGCGGAGCCCCGGTCTCTGGAGGGGCTGGCCCTGCCACAGACCTGGAAGTCGGATGCCTAAGCTGGCCCTCTGTAAGGGGCTTCTGCAGGCTTTCCCCCACAAGCACTTAGGCACTGAAGTAATTTCACTTACATGGGTAATCACAATAAAATAAGTAACGCTGTTTATGTAAATAAGTTGTTTGTATAGCTATTTGTAACATTGAACTGGTAGTATAAGGAGCCGTGCAGTGTCCTGTCTTCTTTGGGAAGTGACTTTCAGTGACACACTCGAAAATGGTTGTTATTTCTGTGAGAGGAGTTTATCAGGCAGTCAGATAATTCAATCGAGAAAGAAAGTTTCACAACCAGCCCATCCTGGAACAATTCTAAAATGAAGCCATATTATCAAAGAAACAGTATCAAAGGAAAAAGCAGAAATGCAGATACATATGGCAAACAATATAAATTAAGCAATACAAAGTAGTGAATTGGTAAAGGATGCTATCTCTTTGCTAGTTAACTTGAAGAGCTTTGGGAAATACCATATTAAAGCTTGGTTGCTGTTGCCACCCTACTATGCTAGTGGTCCTGCAAGCGTTTCCCATACACAGAGGTAGCGTGGGCCACGGGCTGTTCCCCACATGCAGCCTGCATGAAGCCAGCTTGATTTCAAAGGCCATCCTCTACCAGTTGGCCTCAGTCCCAGCGAATGGCCTGAGGCAGGCCAACTGGTACCATCTCAGATGGCAAAATCTCCATTAGTCAGGTTTGTCTAGAGTGTCTTTCAGAACATGAAAGCATAACAGAGTTGCTTTTCTATATAAAGTTCCCAAATCAGTAGCTTTTCCATGACTGTTTCTGGACTAAAAGCCGTATCACTCAGTTTCTCTTACTGCTGTTTAATGGTTTTATTTTCTTTATTTTTTAATGTAATGCTTAAAAACTTTTGCAATTTACACTACATAGATTATTTATTTATTTATTGCAGGTATGAAAATTAGTGCCTCATTTTTAAAAGTAAACAGTGAAGAAGTGATGAATGGCTCCCTTTCTAAGTAAGCCTGGAAAACACACAGACCGAGCAGACCCAAGTGGCAATGTAGCATCATTTCAGGACAGTATTCTTCTACATGCTACCCAGATCTGCAGTCACATGCCTCTTCTGGATGTTGTCCAAAATGTAAACAAAGGTGAAATACTGTAGACTTAATATCATCCAAAGAGCTACAACAAAATATTTTCCACGCTTTTGTGTCACAGCACAGATAACAAGATCAAATCTCAATGCTCTTTGTATCGAAGGAGCAAAGCAATAATGCCTATAACCAGAGAGAACGTAGACACTAAGCTGATCAACAGATTTTGAGACAGAATGTGTCTTCTCTAAGAAGAAAAATAAGAACTTGAAAGGACAAAGGGCTCATGAGGTGCTGGTTATACATAATACTCTTTGTCAGTTATGCAGATGCAAAACGCTGCAGGGAGAAGAAGCACAACAGTGTAGCCACAGCAGCAGCCACCGCCACAGAGGTGCTGTGGCTACAGAAGCTTGTCACCAAAGCTGTTGCCATTTGTATACAAAAGTGGAGGCCAAAAAAGAAATATGCAGAAGAACATGTAAGCAATTGTCCAGAGTCTGAGTACCCTGAAACAGAAGATAGTGTATGCCAGGGAACGTTTACCTTCACAACAATATTTGCATCTGTATCTCTGCTGGCCCAGAAATAATAGCAATAACTAATCTCACCGCAGGGTTACATTCATAAATGGCTCACAGAAATCAATAAATACAGGATTCGGCCAGGCTGGACATTTCAGGTAGACTGGACGTTAGCTCTAAGAAGAAACATACTTGAGGTTAAAAAGTATCACAAATCTGAACAATTCGTTGATGCCATTTGCAATGGGTAACTTAATTTTAAAGAGGGTGATGAAACAGTCAGGATCAAAGAAAACATACATACTAGAAGTGGGAGTAGAACAGCCTAACAGATGACAACTAGCATCAAAGTATGGGGAACAGGTGAGCTGTGGCATCCTAAACACTGAAATTTTATTGGAATTGGATAAATACACCTACTTCTGTGAGATACTTTCTTTGTACAGTATTAGCCAGACAAAAGAGACATGTAAAAGCAGCCAATAGAGAACAATAATTGGTAAGGACTTTAGACAAAACTGTTCAGTGGACACGGGAGGGGCAGAATATCCCACCAAAGCAGTAGTCAGTATCCTGCAAGATTCAACATATTTTAGATTAGCTGATATAAGAATTCATTTTTAAATCATATTTCAAATCACAAGACTTAACATTAGAGAAAAAATTGTCCCTTAGCCAGACAAGCCACAACAAATTCTTGATCTGAGAACCAAAAAAAAAATATCGTTATATATGCTGCAGAGATTAGCTGCATTATCATGTTCTCTGTCATGTATGAATACTTGTAGACAGCCAAAGACCATTGTGAGGGAATGGAGCTTCTCAAATTATCTCATAAAAGGCATATGTAGTATTGTACAGGCCTCAAACATTGGATACAAATCAGTTCCAATTACTCCTGAAGATAAACATACTCTCATAAACTGGCTTGGGTTTAGCAGTCGTGTATTTTCCCCAGAAAGCTGGAACAATAACAGAGACGATATCTGTCAGCCTTAATAAAGTAGCACACTCCCTTGGAACTGGCTGCAGAGCAGCGGTTGGCCTGTATGCCTTTCTAGAGTACAATTCAATTTATAGTAAATGAAAAGTTAGATGCCAAAAATGTGTGTGTAAAGGGAGCACAGCTATCAAAGATCTTTCTTGAGCCTTGTCAAGTCTGGGTGCTTGCAACAGATCTATTTTGTTCTTTCAAAAAATTTTCCTGCCATCTACCTATTCCAAGAAGTGCAGTAACTGTTAAATGCTGTTTTCCACTGTTCTGTGCCAAAAGGGGTGCTCTGACAGCAGCCAAAATGACTCCAGCTACACAAATACAGTGTATTAATGCATTAACAGCATTCACAACACCAATTTGGAAAAAAATACGTGCATGTGAAGGTATTGCCAGATACTCCAAATCCAAAGGAAATTTGGACACGGAGTTAGTGGATGGATCACCAGCACCCAAAGCTGTCCTGGAGCTACTTGTGCTCCAAAAGATGATAAGAAGAAGGAAAAGGTGTGCACAGAAATGCTGTGCCAATATGCAAAGTTTGCAAATAGCTATTTATATGAGAGATAAAATAAAAAGCTCCAACAGGATTCAGAAATGAAGCTATAAAAAGAAACTGATGATAATGTGATTTGGTGTAAAATCAACAAAGGTGATTAATTGAGGAGTTCTCTAGTTTGTTGAGAAAGGGGTGCAGAATGAAGAGACCTTTTTCCTTAAAAACATCCTAGGTTATAACCTTGAGCACACATGGACTGGATTAAGAACAGGCTAATTTACAGTTCTCATAAAAAAAGGAGATAAGTGAAAAGTGATTGGACCAGTTTCTATTGAATTTCTACTAGTACCACTAGCTGACTCTGCCATTTAATTCTTTAAAACATAGTTGTCTTGAAACAACTATAAAAATCACAGCAGATCATGTATGAGGGTGCCACGAGATCAGCAAAGCAAGCCAATATGGATGGGACAAGCTGGTAACCTGAACAACAAACAAAGATGCATTTTGATGTAGCCAATGTTAAGTTATATGTTTAGAAACAGAAAATGCAGGCAGGTTTCTGTAGTCTGAAAGCATTGTCAGTGATGCTGTGAGCATACAAGTTGACGTGAGCTCCCAGCAGGACATTATGGCAAAAGATTTTAGAACAGTCTTCAAGTTGTAAGCAGAGGTCTCCAACAGGGGAGTAGGGAAGCAATGTACCCATTCCTCTGGTGCTGAAGCGATGGATGCTATGTTGCCAGAGGGTAGTTCAAGTATTTATATTTGTGAAGTATTTTTCAAACTGGATTACATGAAATAGCCATGAAAATAATATGAGCTGAAGAAAACAGAGACATATTTGAAATGTCAAAGTTAGGTTTAGGACAAAAGTTGAGGAGTCTTGATTACCGTATGCCAGTCACTACTGCAACGATTAAACAAAGCAGAGATGTGGTGGGCAGCGTAAGGGAGGTTCCTTCCAAAGTCCCTGCTCCGAGGTCAGCTCCAGCTGGGAGAGCAGAATGCCATGGTGTGCCATTCATGTGGTGGTGCAGCTCCCTTCAATCTCCGTCAGGCAGCTGGGTGTTGGCTTCACCCCCAAGGCAAACTCACTGAAGTTTTGTTCAGGGTGGATGTAAAGAAGACACTAAGCTCTTTTATGTAGCCATGAGCTCAATATTGCTACACCCCCCACCTTCCCCAAATAACAATCTGCCCCCACCCGCTCCATGCAGATGGTAAGGCTTGAGCAGATGTTAAAACGTATATTCAGACAGGTTTCCCAGGGGACAGGCTGAAAACAAGATTCAGTCATTATTTGATTCTTCTGAGTTCAGAAAAAACGGGCTTCTAACAGCATGGGGTTTTTTGTTTGGTTGATTGGTTTTTGTTTGTTTGTTTGTTTGTTTTTAATAGATTTTCCTCAAAGGTACAGGGTTCCATCATGAACTCTTAACAGTTGACTCTGGGCAGCAAGGTGGGGAACAGAGTGACAGTATCTCCTCAGGAAGAAAGTGCTGTATGTATTGCACAGCTCTTCAGTGAACAAAGATGCAACAGGATCAAGTATCTAACAGATGAAACCAGAGACTCTCTGAAACAAATTCCCTGTGGCAGTAATCATTATCCCATCTCTCAGTGTCTTCTGACTGAGACTGGATGCCATTCTGGAAGGTATGTTTTAGTAAAAACACAAGCTGTACTTCAGTCAAACCAATAGGATTAGCGCTTTAATCAAAAATATGTGAATAAACTTGACTTGCCAGTACTGTACAGGATGTTGGACTAGATGACGTGATCATAAACTGCATGGACATTTGTGGTTTTTTGGTGTTTGCTTTCAAGGTGGATGTTTCTGTACCCAAAAGCTCAGTTTCCGCAGTGTGGAAGGCTAGCTAACCCAGCCGGAACCTACATCAGGCTCTGTGCAGTGGGGCAATGGAACAAAAGTGTCTGTAGCTACAGCAGTTTATCTCCTCCTACCTCATACACTATTTTCAGCCTGTACCTTCATATTTGTATATGCATTTTTGCTTTTAGCTTCCCCTCATAGCAATCTGGAGTCCCCTCTAACTCTACCCCCAAGAGAAAATTTCCTTTTCTTCATGCAAAGAAAATGAAACAGCAAGAGGCAGTTTCAAATAAGCCTCAATGGCACATACACGCAGAAAATGGAACATCAGACTCAGAGAATGGTAAATTATATGTAAAAAAAATGAATTTCATGGCCACTAGGGAAAATGCCATACTCACAAAGCTGCAGAACGGTGGATCTGTGATACCCTGTAGAGAAGAACAAGAGTTAGTAACCACTGCCTGTGAAAGCTGGTAAGATGGCACTAACAGTTCATGCTTTTTTTGTGTTTTTAATTCAGTTCCAAGACCACAGAAGTTAGAAATGCATTAAACGGACTGTACTGTGTTATTTTGAAATGAAAACACATAGAGAGGATCACAGAATTGTTGCAAGTGAACATGATGTGTCTTCAGAATGACTGTGATCACAGTGCTCTCCAGGAATGGTTTTTCTTTGAATGCATTATGTGCTTAGTTTTATTTTATTTTTGGAAGAAAACAAATATGTCCTTTCCTTCCTGTCCCTTAAGCAGGACTCCAAGCTCATCTAACCTTTTTATGATTGTGCCTAAAATGGACACTTGTAGGTTAAATTGTAACGCAGACTTTAAATTTTGAGGAAATAAGTTTCTATAAAATCTAAGGATAGTGCATGTTCATCTATGATTTATTAGTGTTCAAGTAGAAGCTGATTTTGAAAACAGTCTTACTATTGCAGCTTTTACATCGAAGGCACAGCGATCAACTAAAATTGCTCAGAAATAACTAAAGATGTTCGGCCAGGGGACAGGCAAAAAAAATCTGAAATTCTCTAAGAATAAAAAAGTACATTTAAGCTAACTTTAGTGGTACTGTTAGTAATATATGTTCAACTGAAGCTTATGTAAGCTATATGTACATTTCTTGAAGTATATTTCTTCCTGTTTAATAAGAGAGTTCAAGTTAGTCCTGTTTAGAAAAAAAATAATCTTTATAATCATATTCATTCCATTAAAATTGATTAAGTAATGATGAGTAGAGTAAAACAGGACTAGGATTTTATTATATTAAAAATGCACCCAGAATAAATTCTCAGCACTTACGAGAAGCTTTTCATTTGCAGAGAACAACATACATGCAGTAATAATTTTAGTCATCTAATAACATAATATTCCGTTCATTAACTCATTCTGGTCTGTGTAATTCTAGGCTGTTCGCTCCAAAACACATCAGTGTCTCAAAGCATGCCAGTATGGCTCCTTGGTGGCAGATGTAATTGCCCATGAAGAGTTTCTCAAGTCCTTGCAGCCAGGTGTGCCTGCCTTCACCACCAATTCCTAATGCTACTGTGAGGTGACACCACAGGCTGGGTGAGTGCATTGGAAGCTCAGTATCCTGTAGCACCTTAAATTGCCAGTAGATATTTAGGCTATGCAGTTTTCCACTGATGATGAGCAGCATTGGTGTCATCAGAAGCACTGATACTCTTTCTGTTCCTTTACCCATTCGATATATAAACATTTCTTCTTCTAGAAAAGTAAAGTAAATGGAGACTCCAGTTATGAGATTTCTGCATAATGCAGAGGAAGCATAGATAGAAATGTTTCAGGCAGAAAAAAAAAAAAGTAAATCTAGTTCTGTTCCTTCGTGGAACATATAGCTGAAATAATCAGAACTGCATTAAAACCACAAATCCCATGCAGGGCAGGTGAAGAATCAGAACTACCTGACCAAGTGCATTTCTTTGGGTGGGACTGCAACTAAAGGATACTGTTGCTTGTTGAGTTCTGTGTTTGAGGGGAAGCATAAAAAGGCATCAAAGGAATATCCAGAGATCGGCAGGGAAGCACTTAGAGCTGATTAGGAATAAA
Organism: Stictonetta naevosa; assembly: GCA_011074415.1. Classification (NCBI taxonomy): domain Eukaryota; kingdom Metazoa; phylum Chordata; class Aves; order Anseriformes; family Anatidae; genus Stictonetta; species Stictonetta naevosa. The sequence goes on along the minus strand of CM021701.1, from coordinate 61,580,488 downwards.
ACAGCACTTAGAGCTGATTAGGATTTGGATACAGAGTTTGTGAGCAGAAGACAAGCTGGAAATGGTATCTACAAGTACTAAAAGAAACACACTACCCTTTCTATTTGATTCCTGCTACACTAAGCAAAGCAAAACTTTTGATATGTATTTTATAAATAAATAGGATTTCATAAAGTGCATTACTCCTTCACTAAATTTTCTATTAGAAATAGCTCTAAAGATCCTAAACCTTAGATAGCTGCTTATGTTAAAAGGAGAAAAAAAAGAACAATATAGGGGTTGAAAGGTGTGGAGATACGTGAAAGGTGTATTTCCTAGATACACCAAAGATAAGTATCAGAACTTTAGTGTATTAAAAATACAATCTTTAGTTATAAGGCCAATTTCTTATAATTTCCTTCTGTTGCTTGTGTTTTAGATATTATCTTTTCTAAATTGTTGAAACCCTGATTAGCACATTTGGTTAGGTGACTCATCGTGTTTATTCTCTGCAAGTGTTTACAATTAGTATCGATATCCAAATGGAATGTGTATGTTTTCTGCTGGGCTATATTGTTTTAAGTACTAGTATTTTCTTCTTTACCAAAAGGCTTAGTATTGTTGAGGAAGGGTAAACACAGGACCTATTTCGTATGTAAGTTGTTAAAAAAAAAAAAGTATGCTAAAACTAGAGATGAAAATGTTTTCATTCAACTTTATACTCTACCTGTGGGCATGTGTATGCGTATCTTGATGACTGGCACCATTGCTGCACCAAGAACTGCGTATGGAATAATGGGGGAACTGGGGTGCGTGCATGCTGTGGCTGGGTATCTACCTGTGACATACGAACACAAAGGACACATAGCTTTATCTTAGCTTCTGCATGAGCAGCAGCCCAGATGTATTACCATTATCTGAGGCTAGCTTAGTACAGAGCTGACCCAGAAAATCATACTCCAGTCGTTTCCAGGATCTTGGTAGCCAACAGCTAGATTAAAATTAGCTGTTAGCATGGCCTTTGGGACAAACACACCTCAGGATTCCTGCATGCTAATTCCAGTAGCTGCGACAGCAAAGTAGGGAGTGTGTGTGGAAACACGAGAACCATATTGCCAGTACCCGTGTCTTTGGCTGCACAAGTCTCTATAACTCTTCCACATGTTTTGTGAAGTAACAAAGTGGAAAACTTGCCGTTCATTTCACTTTCTGAAGGCATGTGAATGGTGTATGCACGCACCATTCACATCATGTTCTCGGGATAGTAAAAGCTATGTCAGCTTCCTCCTTGAGCACTCCTCATACACCTTGGTTCCAGCTTGCCAGGATTCTGCTGTTCAAGCCCTGGCCTTTCCTGACCAGAATATGAAATGCATGTAAAAATTTCTTCAGAATGTGAAATGAATTTGGATTCATATTTCTGCTGGGGTGACATGATAAAATAAGGAACTGCTACAGCTAAATCAAACTGAAAGCTTATTAAAGTATTTAAAGTATATTAAAGTATATTAAATTGTATCACCAGTACAGCGAGTAATTCTATGTAAAAGGTAAACATGCTGGTTCAGCTACAATAAGGATTACTACAGAATAATAACATATCAGCTTTTTTAGTTCTTATAAAACCCCTTATCAACCTTCCTGTGCATTCATTTTTTCTCTACTAGCCTTGCTTATTCAGAAATTCTTAAATAATATTAATTGTTTTATACAAGCATCTGACATTTATTTTCTGCAGTCATTGGTTTTAGCCAATTTTGTTGAGGGAAGTGGGCCTAAAAGCTAATTCTGTTGCCTGTGTATGGGCAAAAAGGACCTACTGTTGTGTGCAGCAGAAAAAGTGTGTGAATTTCCTCATCACAGACATTTGCAGATCTGGTTTTCTGCATTCAGCCAAGCCATTCAACAGGAAACATGTCCAGGACTGGGTGCATAATGTTCAGGATTAAAATGAAGAGGTTTGTTTCAAAGAACTGCCTTAGGTGAAAACAGTCTATACTCATGAGCCCATCCTCATTTAATATCTAATTGTGATTAACAACTGACTCTGTGATGCTCATTTATCATGATAGTAAGTATTATCAGTCATATTACAGCTTTTTCAATTAATTTAATAATTTCCCATAGGAAAACACATATAGCAATTAATTTCTCAGAATGTGAGCAGCTTTTCTAAAACGTTTACATTTTGACATTCTGCCCCTTTGATGTTGCCCTGAATTTTAATTATTTTCTGTTGCAGAATACTGTTTTAATGATGACCTGGTATATATTTCTTAAAAACTAACTGAGTGTGGTTGCAAATAGTTATGCATTTGTTCATTGTTGTGTGGTTATCAGCCCAGTCATAATGAATGGTTAGTTACTGGAAGAGCCTTACAGGCCAGATCAAGAGAATTTGACTACAGGATATGAGCAGACTAACCAGAAAAGCTTCTTTCCCTGTTTCATATACACCATTGGAGAATGTGGTGGGGAAAAAAAATGTAGCAAGCTATTTAAGGTGATCTCTGAACTATTTAAGAGGAGCAAAAGCTGCATCAGAAAGGAGAATCTGTCCTTTATTTTTAACTTTTGGAATAGAAACATCATAGCTAGCTATTTTACTGTTTCTAATTAATTGAGCAGCAATAAGATACATACCCACTACTAAAAATTGAAATTGTCTGACTTAAAAGGTGTATTTTGTACATTTGTGTGTACGTAGATACAGTATGTACATAAAATGTACAATGGAAGTTAATAAACATACCTTCCCATAAAGAAACTACCAGGAGAGAAAACAAATCAAATGGTTATGATTCCCGAGTTCAGACTCAAAACAATTTAATTCTTAGAAGTTTGGCTCTCGCTTGCTGTTTAATTTGGTTTTCATCTTTTGTCCTTGAGCACTGACTTTTACAAACAAAAGCTTTCATTACCTGTGGCTCTGGTGCAAAGATATTTCTAATCCTTCTTGCACACAACCAGGACTATCCAGCTACAAATATGTGCTTATTTCTATGCATCTCACTTGGTGACATTTTCCTATTGACTTTTATCAGCACATTCCATCCTAACTTGCCTTCCATGCAGATGCTTATTCACCAGTTACATCCTCAAGGTTTTTACTGTAACTAACGAAAATATGAGGTATAAGCTCATCAAAATACACAAACCCCATTCCATGCAAAGGGTTTATTTGTTTTAAAGTGTAATTTGGATATAATCACGATCACATAAATGTTAGAGGTTTAATTTCTGACAGATACTGTTTAATCTACACAGTACTCCAAGCATTTTTTATTGTACTCCTGCAAAACCATAGTTCAGAGAACTGAGGAAAAGTGGACTCCTTTACAAATTCTTAACTCTGTTAAAAGTAGTTTATATATGAACACTGCATCCATATAGATAAATGAAGTTAGGTGTGCTTTAATTACATTAAAGTCAACTTCTTGGAACAACGTTCATAAATTATTTTTATAGTATCTTTAAACAAATCAGTGAAAGGTGGTAAAAAGGCCATGTGTACTTAGGATTTGTCTATTTGTTACATCAGCACAGTTGTATGCACAATTTTGTTATCTTGATTTCCTTCCCAAGTGATATAAATTAAGCTGAGGAAGGACCTTCCTGTAAAACAATAAGAGCATATGTATGATTTGGGGAATTACAGTGTGGTTAACATTTTCACCCCAGGTATAGGTTTCATAGGACTGTAAATCTTTGTTAAGGCAGGCAGAGGTCTTAAATTCACATCTTAATTTACATTTTTGTTGACATAAATTAGATCTGCTGATATAAATTTTTTCAAAACTTTTGAATAGGCAATCATATCCCACATTTCTGAGTATTGTGCGTATTTACTGCTATGCCACAGACCTCCTGTAGCTATCTCAGAATGACTGTCAGGTGCTTCTTTGCACATCTGTGCTCCAAGAGCAGGGCCTCTGGCCACCCTCCCATCCGAACTGGTTCAAGCTACCTACTTTCTCTTCATTGGGATTCCTGTTGGGTTTTCACTTTCCCCTCTTGCTTCCAAGCCAGTTTTGTATTTGGGAAATCAGTTACCTCAGCAACCACCCCCCTGCCCCCAAGCTGACAGGTAACTCAGCACCATCACTGAGCCATACCAGGCCTAAAGCCCTTCAGAGACCATGTAGTGACTGCTCGGAAACTTCTGGCTTTGCCCAGGGAATGGTCTCGGGCACTGATGCGAGCTCTGAAGTCTTCTGCCTTTCAGGTTGTTGCAGCTTCATTTTGGTACTGCCTCTTGAAGATGCCAGCAAAGTAACTCCCTGGTCTATTTAAAGCTAAGTCAGCTACATTATTCTGAAGTTGAAACTCGTAGTTTTCAGCCAAAAGCTCTCAGGAGTAGGATCACTCTCAGTCTCTCTTCCTCCTTCCTTCCCCTTGCTGACAATCAGCATGACTCAGTCTACAAAGCATTGGCAGTGTCAATGACTCAGCCATGTGACACGTGCTCCATCAGTCTATCCAGGCGTGAATCAAAAAAGAAGCAAATACAAGTTTTTCTGTGCTGTGGGAAGACAGCTCTTTCAACCTGATAAAAATAAAATGTTCCATCCAACCACCCACAGAAGGAAGTGACTTCATATAGCTGACCACTTAATTACCACTCTAGTGATTGTCAAATATATTTTGGTTCTTTCCAGCAGGTCAGAAGAGCATTCTTCCTTTTGCTTGTTAGATATGATTGTTAAATCCAGTTGGAGGCCGGTCACCAGTGGAGTCCCCCAGGGCTCAGTACTGGGGCCAGTCCTCTTTAACATCTTTATCAATGATCTGGATGAGGGGATCGAGCACACCACCAGTAAGTTTGCAGACAACACCAAGTTAGGTGCGTGTGTCGATCTGCTCGAGGGTAGGAAGGCTCTGCAGGAGGATCTGGATAGGCTGCACTGTTGGGCTGAGGCCAACTGTATGAGGTTCAACAAGGCCAAGTGCCTGCACCTGGGGCACAACAACCCCAAGCAGAGCTACAGGCTGGGAGATGTGTGGTGAGAAAGCTGCCTGGCAGAGAAGGACCTGGGAGTATTGGTTGATAGTCGGCTGAATATGAGCCAGCAGTGTGCTCAGGTGGCCAAGGAGGCCAACAGCATCCTGGCTTGCATAAGAAACAGTGTGGCCAGCAGGTCCAGGGAAGTGACTGTCCCCCTGTACTCAGCTCTGGTGAGGCCGCACCTCGAGTATTGTGTTCAGTTTTGGGCCCCTCGCTACAAGAAGGACATGGAGGTGCTCGAGCGAGTCCAGAGAAGGGCAATGAAGCTGGTGAGGGGTCTGGAGAACAAGTCCTACGAGGAGCGGCTGAGGGAGCTGGGGTTGTTCAGCCTGGAGAAGAGGAGGCTCAGGGGCGACCTTATCGCTCTCTACAGGTACCTTGAAGGAGGCTGTAGCGAGGTGGGGGTTGGTCTGTTCTCCCACGTGCCTGGTGACAGGATGAGGGGGAATGGGCTAAAGTTAGGTCAGGGGAGGTTTAGGTTGGATATTAGGAAGAACTTCTTTACTGAAAGGGTTGTTAGGCATTGGAACGGGCTGCCCAGGGAAGTGGTTGAGTCACCATCCCTGGAGGTCTTTAAAAGACGTTTAGGTGTAGAGCTTAGGGATATGGTTTAGTGGGGACTGTTAGTGTTAGGTCAGAGGTTGGACTTGGTGATCTTGGAGGTCTCTTCCAACCTAGATGATTCTGTGATTCTGAAAGAAGTCTTATATTCTGTGTTTAAGGTATATTTTCCAAAAATTGATTCATACAAAGCTTGTAGATAATTGCATAATTCTGTCTATAGCCTCTAAGAACAGAGCGCTGCTCCCACTGGCAAAGCCACTGAGCAAATCCAACTGGAGATCAGAGCACTTGTATCATTCTTTCTCTGCCAAACAATGTATTGTGCAGTATATGTTCCTTATCAGGAGGGATTTAGAAAGAAGCTCCAAAGACAGAGGAGATTTTAGACTGTTTATGAAGTTATATATTATATATAGGTGATACTTTATACATGAAGAGAGTAAATCTATTTTCAGTCCACAGCTATCATTCCCAGTACTCTGTGGAGCGAAGCTGTTTCAAGCACAGGTGATCTCAACCATGTGTTGAATACAGCTTATGGTGGTATTTTTCAGTCATAGTTTTCTTTCCAGTAAACAAATTTAAATTAACTTTTTAAATATAGGTTCTGAGTTATTTTATTTACAGAGTCCTAAGGGACATTCCCCAGATGTGTCACTTTTCTTGTGAGTGAACACAGAGGTTCTGCTGATATTTGTAAGGTATGGATGTCTTTGGAGGTGACTATTTAAATGGTCAGAAGATATTAAATACCACTGACGGTTTCAAAGTTTTGTAAAACAGCCAAAACTTTCTCAACAGCAGTATTCCGCTGAAGGGAACCAAAAAGAGCATAAAACAGTCTAAGAATCTAGTTAACAAATATCACATATGTAGTATATTTCAACTTCAAAGTGATTAAGTTAATTAATTCTTTAAATTTCACACTGGCAGCAATTCAGAGAGCTGGAGCTCCATAATACGGAGCTGAGTAGTTATCTTCTTTTTCTCTATTTGTAATTATATATGCTAGCGCAGGGAGCTTACTGCAGAATCAGTGCCTTGGGAACCATCTGCAGGCCGTGCACTTGTACCGAATAGAAGGGGAGACACGGAGTGAATTTGTATTGCTGTAATTATTTGTTGCATGTCTTACAGTGCTGTCTGGAACAGTGGGAACTACAGGAGACTTTAGCAAGAGTCAGATGTTTGCCTAATTTGTGTTGTTAGGTTACCTGCGCTTAGGTAACACAGAGGCTATGCAGTACAAACCAGAGATCAGTGAGAAGTCAGATATCTACTGAAGCAGGCTCTGCCTGACTCCTTGGCTCTGAGTGATTACTGAACAACAACCATTCCACACTAATTCATGCCCCGTGGTACAATCCATTGTACCAAAATGAAATAAGGGCCAGCCTAGCAGCATTTAGAATCTCTTCTACCGATCTTAAACTGTAGTATGTATTTTATTTAAGTCTACCAGTATAAGCTTTTTCTCCTGTTTCAGGATGACTTGGTAGATTATTTTTTTTTGTACAGTGAAAATGTGAATTATAATTTTACTTCCAATACTGTTCAGCTTAGTATCAATTTAAGATTATGTCAGAAGTCATCCAGCTAAGGAAGAAGTCCTGCTATTTGGATCACTTTACCTGGAGTACCAGAAGCAATGGGATAATCACAGAGACATGACGAACACGATACCCATTTACAGTAGGGGAGAGCAGCTATCTGCTATGGTGTCAGCAATTCCCATCTCACTAGTATGTACAATATTCTAGTGCAATGGTTTGGAAAAACAAAGGATTCTGTCACCTGGAACCAGTGTCCACAGCAACAAAGAAAAAAAAAAACAAAAACAAACAAAACTTCCTATACAAGAAGTTTACAAGATAGGTTTGGACACGGTATAAAGTTGATGGCAGCCAGGAGTTACATCTTTGAGCAGTGCCTAGTTCTCTCACTTTTCCTTTCTAGGAAGCAGACCCAGATGAAGGGCCCCAGATTTACCAGTACATCTGGAAAGGGGAGAGAGGGCGACACACTCTCTCCCTCCCTCAGCCAACAGTCCTGCCCAAGGGCTTATGCAACGCGCGCTGCCTGAGCAGTTTCGCGGTGTTCCCTCCGGAGCACGCTTACTGCAACGCCTGCGGCGGCAGGGGGAGTTGGACGGTTACGGGGCGCTCCGCTGCCAAAGGGCCGCGAGAGGCAATGGGTGCTTCGCAGCCAGAGGCCGGCTTCCGTGTGAAGGCGGCTGCCGGCCGCCAGCCCCCCGCGGTTCGGGGATGGCAGGCAGCCCTCTCCTCGCGTCAAACCGACCCGCGGGGTCCCCCCGCCCCTCCAGCCCGCGCTTAGCGGCTCCTCCCGCTGCCCAACGGCCGCCTGCGGGCTCCGCCTCGCGCCGCTGCCGTTGCGGGCCGGGGCTCCCCGCCGCCCCTACCGTATTTCCCCACGTTACCGCGCGCACCCCCAGGGAGCGGCTGCGCGGCGCTACCGTATTGCCCCGCCCCGCCCCACGTGCATAGCACAGCGCAGCCGCGCGGCCCCGGCGAGGCGGCGCATGCGCTGCGTGGCGCTGAGGCGGGCGGGCGGCCCGGGCCGGCCTCCCCGCTCCCCTCCCCTCCGCGTCGGGTCTCGGCGCGGCCTGAGCGGGGCCCGGTTGGCGGCAGCGGGCGGCGCGGGGCCATGGCTCAGCGGAGGGCGGCCGAGCGAGGAGGGCCCTGCCGAGCGGCGGCGGAGAGCGCCAGGCACCAGCGGCAGCTTCTAGAAGGTGCCGGGGGGGAGAGGGGGCGCGGGGGCGCCTCGTCCTTCCCGCTGCCAGCGGCCGGCCCCGCAGGCAGCCGGCGGGCGGGAGGGGCCGGTGAGGGGCCGAGGCGGGGCCGCAGCCCCCGCGAGGGGCAGGCACGGCTGGGCTGGGCGTTGTCCTGCACCCTCGGCCCCGCGAGCAGCACAGAGCGCGGCGTGCCGCGGCTCGCTTCCTCGTCCTTTTTTTTTTTTTTTCCCTTCCGCGAGGCGAAGCCGGTGTTAAAGCCCCCGGCGCCGAGGCACCACCGCGGTAAGGCTGGGGGCCGCCGTTTCGTCACCCCTCGGCCGGGTTTCGCAACAGTGCCGCGGCCTCGGCGCGCCCCGTGGCACGGCGGTCAGGCCACGGGCCTCCGCGAACGGCAACGGCGCCCTGCGCGGCGGGCGGCAGCACAGCCAGGTGGTGCGGGCCCGGCAGCGCCCGACGGACGGCCCGGTGCGGAGAGCGGCCTGGCTGCTGCGTGCAGCTCGCTGTACGCGCGGGTACAGCTACGCCGAGCGGAGCGTTACGCATATATGGTCACGCTGGCAAAAATACCAAGTGTAGAAGAGTATAAAAGGCAGTTGTGTCGTTTGTGGTGCTCACGTTATGTTCTTTACACCAGAACGCAGACCATTACAAGCTTAAAAAGAGATACCTTGGATCCGTGTGTTTTAGCGTGTAAAGTAGGTGTGATTCCTACGTCTGAGAACTGTGACCTTTATATCCCAGGCTGTTGTGGGCGTGTGTTCGTGTGCGTTTTCTGCTGATGAGTGTTTCTAACCTAGTTGGCTAGTTGCTGTGCCGGGTGTTCATCCTGAGGAGAACAACGAACAAAACAAACAGTTAATGAGCGTGTTTTGAGGTTGTGTTGCATATACTGAAGTTTTAACTTCAAGTTACTAACTCTTAACTGACAGTCAGGAGACTTCATGGCAAAAATTAAAAATGTGTGGCTTAATTTGTTCTACAGTAACTTTTTCTCTGTCGATTTATTTGGACGACTACAGGGAATGTAAGCAGTGTGTTATGTATGTTACTGAAAGCATTTGTGGGAAGATGAGATCTCTGTGGAGATTTCCTTAATGTTTCCTCAAAGTGTAACCATCAATTCTGATAAGTTGTTGGGGTTTTTGTTAATTTTGGTTGTATTTAATTTCAGGGAAGGCTCAGGCAGAAGGTGGATCAGCTCGAACGTCTCTTCTTATTTTAGTGTCCATCTTCACATCGGCTGCTTTTCTTATGTTTCTGGTATATAAAAATTTCCCACAACTTAGTGAGTAAGTATGTAATTTGTTTGCTTTTCATTCAGTATCAACTTTCAGAGGAGGCTCCGTGGGGTTAAGTGATTTTGGAACTGATGTAAGTTAATTGTAGACGTAACCTCATTTAAAGAAAAAAAGCCATTTTGAGTGTATAATCTCCAATGTCCCAGCACAAAAGGTAATATTGAAATGCATACTAACTAGTAGGATCTGTTTAAATACTGAAGTTGTGCTTGACCTAGGGTTTCTGTTGCACAGTTGAGTTCTTAGGTCTTAAAAAGACATACCTGTTGTCACTTTAGCAATGGTAATGATGTTAACTGTCCTCAGTTGAGAGCCAAAGCATGCTTGGTTAGGGCTAGGTTTCTTTTAAAATTCCTTGTGCTCTGCTTAACTGCAGGCTGCCATAAAAAGGCGACATCCTTCCTTCATACTCAAGGCTCGTGTATTCTTTCTCCTTTTTGTTGCATCTGGTACTCATGTTGGGAACATAAATAGTTTGACAAGATGCAAGCCTGCTTCTCTTACAACTTTCTTTTTTTCTTTTAGTAATAAATTTTCTGTGTGATTAACTTGCTCAACAAGTTCAGTTTGCAACTGTCCAGTCACTAAGTCTGATACAGAGGAAGAGAGGACACTCAACTGTGCTGCCCAGGGTTGCACCAGATTAAGGTGTGACATAAGATTTTGCTCTTAAAGCTTTATATGTCTGTGAGGTGAAAGTCCACTGCATTTGAAGTGTTGCTGCACTTTGAATGTTGTGACCCTAGCACGAGGCAGTTACAGTTAGTTTTGGCTGAAACATTGCCTGCTGTTCAGTTGCCAAAGGTTTGGTTTGAGTAATTGTTTCTTCTTTATATTAACTTGAGAAGAAGAAAAAATCCTAGAAATGAAGCTGGTTATTGTAACAAATAGGAAAAAAAAATAGCTTGCTAATACCTAAAATTGAGGATTTTTGTATTTCAAAGAAGTGTAAATATTACAAAGGTTTGTCTTAGAATTTTACCACAAAATAGTGATGTGGTTTGTTTGCAGACATTGTAGTTCAGTGATCTAGTGTATCTAATTATCTAATATATTCACCAGTTAATTTTACTGTACTGTTTACTTACATCTCCTACCATGCTTTCTCTTCTTTCTTTTTCCAGAGAAGAAGGAAAATGTATAAAGGTTCCTAGAGACATGGATGATGCAAAAGCCTTAGGAAAAGTCCTGTCTAAATATAAGGACACATTTTATGTTCAAGTATTAGTAGCTTACTTTGCCACATATGTTTTGTATCCTTTTTCTGACACGAGAAGCCTTTGCTGACTTCTTTTCTACGAAAAAGAAAAGAAAAATGCAAACATAATAATTTATTGATCGGGGATGGAGAAGGGTAAGATACCAAGGTGTGTTTATAAGATATGTGTTTTAGGACTTAAGAAAAGGTTTTTGTTGTTGAAGTGTTTCAGTATGCTTTTTTGGTTTGTAAGGAAGGACTAAGTACAGAGAAATTGAATTGCATGCCTCTATAGTAGTAAATGTTGTCTAAGATTGTCTTGCAGCTTCAGCTACTATCTACTGTGGACAATGTTTTAACTTTCATATTAGACTTATTTTAGTGTTACAGTAGCTAAGTGCAAACTAAATTCCCAGATAAAAATGTCTGCTGATTCTAAAGGAAAATAAACTACCACTCTAGTCTTCCTGAGACATCTCAAAGTGTTTTATGAGTCACTAATGGAAGTCCTTACATAATTTCTCAAGGAAAACATTTTGTCTTTCATCTCTGCAGTGCCCATTTTCAAAAAAAAAAAAAAAAAAAAACCACCCTTTTATTTTAGAGAGCTAGACTTCTGAAGTACTTTATGCCTAGGGAGACACAAAGGCTGTCTGTGTTCTCTGTTAACTTTTTATTTTCCCTCAGTACTGAATGTGTTAATCATTAAACACACTCTTAACTGGAACACTTAACAGGTTAATAAAGCTTTTCAGCCTTTCGAAAGTTATAGGAGGTCTATTTCATTGTTTAATGCAGTAGGGTTCTCAAAACCCAGAGAAAAATTGATGCTGAAAGTGCCATTACTAATTATCTTCTAGTATATTCTCACAAGAGTGGTTCACAAATGATAGATTATATTTGAAGAAAACTAAAATGTTAGTTAATATATAAACGAAGTAGAACAGAATCGGCATTTTTATTGAACTACTGCATCAGCTGATACGACGACATTTACTGTCTCAGCAGCAGGCTTGACGAGCATGGTATAATTATCTTAGAACCTTGGCACTTGGAAAAAGCTCTGTCTGTAATGAACTTGATATAAAAGATGATTGTTTGGCTTTTTAGTATTTCAATCAGTTCCATGAAATTCACAGTCACTAGAAGTTTCTGTAAACTTTTCAGAGTGACTGAAGTCTGCTTATTTCTGGTTATGTGTCAGATCAGAGCTGTATTTCCTGTAATGCCATAAAGCTACAATGTCAAAGGTAGCACAGAGATGAAGGGAAAACATAATACATCTTCTGATTCGTGACTTATTTTTATATCTGTCAACAATGTATCTACCCCTTGTTTCTCTGTGCTTGGGCTGTTTGTGCTACTCTGCACAAGTATTTTGATGTAAAGATCTTTTGAGGCCACGCCTATTTGTTTATGCTTTTCCAAATTGTATTACGTATGCTGACTGATTATTAGATTAAAAACTGGGTAGCTTTTTTAAAAAAAACAAACACAAAAACAAACAACAAAACCTTCTTTAACGAAGATACATCCAGCTTGCAAACATTTGCTATCCCTGGGTCTATATTTCTCAGTATCCTGTCAGGGTTTCTTTATCCCTTTCCACTGGCGTTATTTCTTGTTTGTCTGGTAAGTATGGAAAATAGTTTGTGAAGGCACATATTTTTATCCATTTGGAACAGAACCGAACATTTAAACAGCTTTCTGTTTGAAATGATCACAGGCTGAGTGAAATAAGGGAATGCTTTATTCTCCAAGGAATAAATGAGTTCTCATTCAACTGTGTTGTGAGAAGGGTGTTACCCACAAAACTCACTGTAGCGCTGATGATCCAAACAACTGAACTGTTCTCCAAGTTCTCTTAATAATGGAGGCATCTGGGTGTTAGTGAGCTGGAGAGTTGCTTTCACTTCAGTCTTGTTCAGCATCCACCAGAACCTGACACTAATCTTGGAACATAAGTAATGCATTTTAGTCCGCTGCAAAACACATCCTTGTTAAAAATAGTTTACATACTTGACAAGCTTAACCTACAAAGTGTATGTTGTCAACAAATTTCAAGAGATGCAGTCATAGTAAGCCTTAGTACTTAAGAACTAGATAACTCAGTAGGTTTAGAGGGCTAAGGTGATGAATTTTCAAGTTTGAATCTTTCAAATGTCGTTGTGCCTCTTATTCTGAACAGTGAAACCTTTGCAAATCTTAAAAGCGCAGACACTCTCACTGTTAACTGACAAGTGATCAACATTGTCTACTTTGTGTTAATACTGATCTAAATGCTTTGGAATTAAGGGAACCAGTTAGCATCGACAAAGCTCTTAAGGAGCGTACAGGAAGTTCTTCCTTTCCAATGGAGGACTGCACAGGAGCAGCCTCTATCCAGTCAGTGTAATTATAGGGATATAAGACTAATATTAATTAGTGTTTTTCTGCTTTTTTTTTTCAGTGCTCAGGACTTGGAGCTTCATTCTGCTATATGCTTTCATACTTAGTGGGACGGCCTGTTGTATACAAATACTTAACAGAAAAAGCAGTTAAATGGTCAGAACAGGTAAGTTTCTAAAGAAGTTGAAATTCATATAAAATATATAGTGGAATAGGGTGGGAAAACTAGAGGGGATTGTGCTCATAAATCTAGTCACAAAGAAAGGATTCTGAGTCGTTTCTGACAATGTGTAGTTACTTTTTGAATGTTTTTAAACAATAGAGTATTCCTGATTGTGCTATTTTCTGTGGGGAATCTTGATTCAACTAGGAAGAGTTTGTCACTGATAACCCCTCTGGTTTAGCTAATGGCAGTAGGGTAGGAAGCCTGTCAAGTTTTGTTTTCAATTAATAGCTCCCTGAGCATCAGAAATAATGAAAGCTGTCTTTTGTTTTTTTTTCAACAGGGTGAAAAATATATAGTTGTAGTTCTGACTGTAAAAATTTAAATGTTATTGTGGTTAGGGCAATTCCTAAGTTTGTCACTTTAGTGTTTAAGGGCAGTAGCAACATATCCCCCCTAAAAAGGGTATTGCTTTCATGCTGGTTTAAAGGGTCTCTTACTATATGCTTACATGGTAACTTCCTACCAATTTTTGAAATTCACCATTTTTGTGGTACATAGAGAAGTATCCCGTACTAGCTGCTTGATTTTCATACAAGCTCAATTTCCTTTAGGCCAAGGGACAGTATCTGATAACAGAAATTTGGTAAGCTCATTATCTGATTAAACTTCAGATTTTGCTACACAAAATCCTAGCATGATCAGTCGTTGACCACTTGTTTTTTTGTTTGATGCTCTTAACCATTTTCCAACAGATCTTTTTGGCAAGTATGAACCATAACTTACTGCTCTGTTCTCCGTTCAAGATTTTTTTGAATCATAAAAATATTTAAACTTGTTCCTCACTAAGATGTAGAGCTGCGACCTACAGAGTCAGTTTCATTACCTAGTGTTATGAGGCTTGTACCAAATAAGTATTAGAAGCACAGTATAATCTTCAGACTATTTCCTAAGTGGGAAATAGTAACTATTTCCACTGGCAGAACTGGCTATGTGACTTTAAAATTACATAATTGCACGTGTGGTTCATATCTCACTGTTTCCAGGTTAGGTAGACTATACCATTTTGGCACTTCGAGACATATGCAGAATTAATCGTTGATTACAGTCCTTCGTTAAGATTTAATTTAAAAAAAAAAAAGACCAAACACCAGAACCAAAGTATTGCTGACCAATAGCAGGACTGACTTGTGTCTAGGGTAAGTTGTTGCACCTGATTTTAGATGGATTTACAGTCAGGTGTGGTTTAGTTTCAACTGTTTGGGGCCATGTGGCCATATTTAGGCTTAGACTTTGTGAAGACCTGCTAGGATGGAGCAGAGATGGTGGGATGCTGTGCTACCCTTAAAACTTGCTTTGAGGTTATGGGTGTTTGAAAAGGCTGGAGTTCTAAAGCCAGTCTGGGAGCAGAAGAGGCTTTGATGTAGTAGTGTAAGGAGCTGAGCTAGACTTGAGGGTATAATTGACTGCAGATCAAGTTTGGACTAATGTGGCTGCTCCTTTATGATGTTTATGCTAGACATTCCAAAGTATGTGCAGATAGGTTTTAAGACTGTGTTGGCAGTAGCCTCCTGATGAACTTCAGAGCCACGGCCAGGGTAAGATTCCAAGCTAGGAATATAGCTGTGTTTCATGTTTGATTGCTTTAGGAATAGGATGACAAGCTGGTAGTGTTGGCTGGACTACAGTTAGAGGTGACAGAGCTAATGCTAGGGTCAGTTCAGCACAGCAGCAGGCTTACTTGTTACCTGATTCAACCGTATTAGTGCTCTACCATAGGCTGGTATTTCCAGACTAACTTCAATGCTATGTAACAGTGATTCATTGATGACTCTTCCTCTCTTCCTTGAGTCATCATTTAACTGATCTGTTTGCAACTTTTAAATTTCTACAAAAGATGGATTTAAAAAACTCACGAATCCCTTGTAGTAAAATCATTGCTTATTTTGAAAGCAGGGGTTTTACTGATTTTTTTTTTTCTTTTGCACAGGTTGAACGACACAGAGAACACCTCATTAACTACATAATATTTTTGAGAATAACACCATTTCTTCCAAATTGGTTCATCAATATAACATCTCCTGTAATAAATGTGCCATTAAAAGTATTTTTCATTGGCACCTTTCTAGGTAAGAATTCTGAATAGTGAACTGCAGTTTGGGGTAGCCAGAAGTGGCATTACTTGCTTCTCTTTATGCATTGTTCAGTGGTGATCACCACCTATTGGACAGCTGAAAAATTACGCAAGAGTATTGTCTACTTTTTTTGATGTGTCCAGCTTTTAGCATTAAAAGACTTGAGTCTTCAGGATTATTCTGATGCACTGGATGGGGGGGTAACACAGGCTATAAGGAAACATACCTTGGATGAACACTTTACAAGTAACTTCTGTTGTTCCACTCCATGGTTATTATACTTCTGTGAACTACCATAGACTTGTATTTTGAGTTCAGCATAGTCATGCGAGAACATGTGACTTTGATCTGAAGGATTGTGCCTCCCCTTCCCATCCATTTTATTATAATGTATCTTCCCAGGAGTGAATTCATAAGTACTGTAGTGCTAAACGTCTTAACCTTGTGTTTTGCTTATTTTTGCCAATATTTTTAATTGGTTTAGGAGACGATTCATAAGCTTCCGTTATGAACCTAAATAAAATCAGTTTGTAGAGACAACTTGCTATCTGCACAATCTAGATCGCAGAGTTTTTTTAGTTTCCTGTGCTTGTATTAGCATTAACCAGTATTAAAAGTAGCATAAACAGTTCTGATCATGGGATTTTATCTTTGAACTTGGTATCTGTACCTGCACCTTAAAAAGAAAATACAGACAACAAATTCTGAGGCTTTGGTGTTAAAAGCTGGACAACTGAGTTAGGAATTTTTCTTGGTTTTGTTTACCCTAAGAAATTGCTTTTTCTTAAATTTCTTGTTCTACCCTTCTACTTCCCCTTCCAGGTGTGGCACCACCATCTTTTGTAGCCATTAAGGCAGGAACAACACTATACCAACTTACAACAGCAGGGGAAGCTGTTTCCTGGAACTCTGTTTTTGTTCTCATGATTCTAGCCATCCTCTCCATCCTACCAGCTCTCTTCCAGAAGAAACTGAAACAGAAATTTGAATAAGGATCAAACTGGACCAGGACTTCCCATGTTTCATCTCAGGATTGGCACTTCTGATATTTGTATATTTGCTTTTCTATTGGATCTTAAGCAATTAAAGGGGAGGCTTGTAATGGGTAAGAATGTCTTCAAATGAACACGTGACCTGCAACTGAAGAAACTGTGTTCAGAAATGTACTATGTAGTTTTATAACCAAATCATCAGTGTTTTGCTTTGGGGTGTATGTGCAGCCCTCAGGATGAGGGAAGTGAAAATACAGATGTCATGTTTTGCTTTGATTATATGCAGAGCAAAAAATGTAACAAACTACAGATAATGCTTTCTAATACTTGCAAAAAAAACCCCAACCTTTATTTTTTCAATTTGATTTCTGTAACATACTGTACATCTCTGTAGACTTGCATGGGATCTGGTCTGAGCACAATTCTCATCAACAGTCTTTCTTGCCTTTTGGGGTTCCAAAATTATAGCATAATACGATAACGGTGCTCATTCAGAAGCAAATTTTTTTCTGAGTAGTACTTTAACTGCAAAGATACACTCATCTTGGTTGTTTACTTCTATTACTGTTGTGTGGACTTAAATACTTGAACCTACATCTGCTTTACTAACTGGATTAACAAAGACAACGTGTCAGATCGTTCTAACTTATTCTGTAAAAGTTTGCCCTGGGAGAGCAGACTAGACTTCTTAATTGTGGCTAGCTGATTTTGAAATTGTATTATTTTTTTAATGTTGATTATTTTGCCAATATTTTACTTGCATACATTTATCCTGTGAATTCAAGAAAATGATCATATATGAAACTTTAATTTCCTGAGTGATTTAAAAATGTATAACTTCAGTGTACTATAAACATCTCTAAAGCAATATGCAAAGAGTATACAATTTTTCATTGCAGCTCGATTGGCTAGAAGTGTCAGATACATTAATTGATGCACTTCTTGCAAAAGAACTGAATCCAAATACTGTTCAAAGCATCATGCAACAGAAGTTTATGTGAATGTATCTAAGATTAAAGGGATGATTCAATTTTCTGGTAAGTCAGTAACCGGTAATGGACAACCAGCTCTGATTCACCTTTAAGTAAAAGTCTGCTTATATATAGCCAATATATGAGGTATATGATACCTGCCCTTGTACAGTTATAACTGTTGTAGTCTGTATTATTGTCAGTGGAGTCCCACAAAATGAGGTCCTGATCAGCAAGGAATTTGGGTGCATGTTTAAGTTTATCCTACTGAAACTAGTGCTGCTTGTAGGCTTTAATTTTATGCTCCTGAAGCGCCTTGCTGAAATGGGAACTGACATGTTAGCGTATGCTCCAGTTCAAGGGTTTACTTGTCTATATCCCCATGTTAACTCATCATGGTAGATCATTTGAGATGTAAGAGAACAGTTCCATGAATGTGATAATGTGAAAGGTACCGGTACCTTCTAAAAAGTTTTGTTCTTTTTTGTAACATAATGTTAATTGACTCCAGTTTATTGCAGTATTACATGTAAATATATAGTAAATATTATTGATGAACTATTTTGGTCTTTTATTTAAATCTGGGTTGCACAGTAAATGGTATTTTTATGTAGGTAAAGGAACTCATTTCACTTCTGTTTACAAATTTATTGTAAGCATTTAGCTTTAGGGAATGTTTTCTATTTAGAATTGAGTCTAAAAGTGTACTTGATTGGCATTTAAACCTGAATAGTGACTTAATTGCTGCAATTCTAATCTCAGTGCTCATCTATCTAGAGGATTTGCTCCATAGTAAGTGGTAGCTATTGTGAGCTGAGTGTCCACTGGAATATTGAGCATGAAATAGCTGTAGATTTACAGCCTACTCTTCTGCATAGTTAATTTTCCATGCAGATTAACGCAGAATAAATTATATACTTATTATTACCCAGTGGCTTGTCTCAAAAATGGTCTCAATTTTTGGTCAGTAACATGCTGTTGTAAAATTCTTCCTCCATTGTACAAAACCAATGTTTTGGTGGAACCTTGACACTAAAGAAGGAATGAACTCCATTTCAATTTCATATGAATCATGCTGTCACTTGGCACTTTCATCAAGTTATATTTCACTATGTAGATGGGATCCGGCTATGATACTGAAAAACCCATTTCAGCTGTAGGCTAAGTTCCCATTACAGTGGCTAAAAGCCTTAAAAACCTTAAAAAGGTTGAAAATAAGGTTATTTCCTTTTGCAACAAGTTAGCATTTTTTTTTAACTTATCTGTTCCATGTTTATCTTCAGCTGCCAATGGCCTCAGGCAATTCCCTATCCCCTGAGGACTACTGAGAGTTTTAAAGTATAAAGAAGGTCTTGTGGAAAATCAAAAAAGTGCTGTGCTGTGGAATAAGGCGGTAGCTTGCTTTTTATGGGAATCCAGCCAGCGCTCCAAGAGATAGCCATACATTCCTGCCAGAAGAGCAGTGTCTACCATGAAGCAAACTTGGAAATCAGGAAGGTATAGTTTAACTACAAAAAAAAAAGAGCTTTTAGGTGTCCTGTTAATCTCCTAGAACTTCTTGTAAACGATATCTGCATGACACCATTAATAAATGCTTCTTGCCATTTGGTAATAAAGCTGTTACACAAAATGTGAAACGTATTTTGAGTACAATGAAGTATGCTGAACTTCCTGCTAAGCCTCATTTTTGATTCACTTATGATGAGTTCTTCTGAAGTGGTATTTTTTTAATGACTATAAAAATTAAACTGAACTGATGATCACATCTGTGGGTGAGATTTGTTCTGTTTGTACCTTTATTTCAGAACACCTAGTTAGACTTTCTGCTCTCTGGAAGTTATTTCTTTATCATGTACAACAGTAATCTTTTTTATACTTTTATATATACAAAATTAGTTTTTATACTTTGCACTGGAAGGCAATTGATATAGTTCATTTCGTCTTCTCAGATAGAAACTCTTACATATTTTGCTTTTTCTGACATGAATTCCTGGTGGAAGACTCACAAGGTAAAGTTGCTATAGCTTCGTTCATCTGCTTCCTTTGTCTGCTTTATGGATTTCTTTTTGCACTGGACACAATGTTGATGTTGAAAGCTTGCCAAAAGGTTGAGAGAAAACAAAAAATAAAAAGCAAGTGTGTCTTTAAAATCTCAGTGAACTATTGTATGATGCAAAGCCAATGTTTTTTGTTGTTGATAGCTATTTCACAAATCTTTGTGTTATTCTAAAGAATATTTATCTTGTGTAGTGTGATAGTAGATAACCTGGTTTTGTACTGAGTAACTAAAGTGCAATGTGGATTGCTGTGTTCTGCTTTGTATTACAACTGGAAGTACGCTACATGTATCGTACCATCCAGTTACTTAAGCTGAATTATTAACCTGAATAACTAACAGAACCAACTCAACCAGGTAGCTAGGACTGAAACACCCACCAGGTGTTTCCAGGTTCACTGCAGGTACTTTTATTTTTTAATTATTTTCTATTTTTTACAAAAAGCAGCCACTTCATTCCTCATCTTATAAAAACTGTTGCAAAGAGCCTGTGATAAAGGATGTATACAGAAAAATTAGGGAGAGAACTATCAGTCTTTTGTGACATGGCAGTCTTTCTATTCTTTTGCTAGCCTTGCCACATTTACCATTGTTATCCATTGCTCTTGTTCTTTTTTCCTTTTTCTGACACAGTTAATGTTCCTTCAGTTACCTACTTAATGGATAAATATACTTAGGTTGAGTTGCATTTAGCTGTGACAACCGGTACTGTATTTCAGACTTAAAGAATAACTGGTATTCCTAGGATATCGCTATCTTTTTTCCCCAGAAGAGTATTCTATTTCCTAAATATGCTAGAGCAGATGAAACATGTATACCCACAAATCTTGCCTTGGCTGTAACATGCTAGTGTGTATTTAGGTATTTTTTGAGCCTGTGGATCAAACAGATTCCTTAGACTCCCTCCCTAACAGTTTTCAATCTATTGTTAGAAGACACAATGTTAAGTCCAAGTTAACTAGTAGAAGGAGTAATCTAGATATGTGCATGTTAAATTCTGCCTTTTAAAAGTATTTATTGTCCTTATGATTTAAGGTTTAAGCTTAAAAATTCTACCCTTTGCTATTGAAAACAGCAGCTGAAGCAACAACAAAAGACTTGCTGAAAACAATGTATCTTTTAAATCACTTTGTAGTTGCTAGTATGTCTTTGTTATTTTCTGTCTAAACATAGTTTCCACAGATTTAAGATTTCCCTTACATTTTGTAAACATCATACAGAATACTTTCAAGAATTCACAGTGTCATTGAGAGTGTTATTGCCTCACTTGAGGACATCTAGTCAATTTGCAAAGTTCAGTGACAAAACAGCTGTGTTTTAAGTGCTTCCAGTGATGGGAACAGTGCTCAAGAAGTCTGACAAATTAAAGCTGCTAGGCTTTGAATTAGATGTTATGGATGTGAACAAACAAGAACAACCCTCAGAATATCTGTACTACTTCCCCAGTTTCCCCACTCTTTCTTGTAAGTTCTTCTGTGCCTGTCTGGCTCTGACTTCTGTTTATTAAACTACAGTTTGGCCTTACTGAAACTAAGCTTACCACATGCTGAGTACTGTCTTTTGCCAGATCAAAAGAAGACTAAGAAGCAAAATGGTAGAAAATACCTAATGAATATGAAATAGGAGCAACCCGATTTAACAACTTCTGTTCTTGGTTAGTCTTCCTCGAATCACCAGGCAGGCTCAACATATTCTAAATATATGTGCTCACTCTCAGTCTCATAAACTTGAGACTTTCAATCTAATATTGCATCTGATTATCCTCCTATCTTTGTTGAAATTTCTCCCTTGTGTTTACCAGTGGTTTAAAATTGGTCTTCAGAACTATCAGTCAAACCTAAGCAATACTGATGTTCATTGATAACCTATTCTGTGGTCTGTACCGTCATAATCAAGTGAATACTGGGCTTTTCCTATTTCCCAGAAGGATGGAAAAGCTCTCCACAATTTCAGTGGGAAGAAAAGGTTTAAAATCCAGTAGGAAGAAATGGTTTAAGAGCCTAGGTCTTGTGCTGCAATGGGCTGTGGGGCTATTGACAGAAGTCTTAGACACAAGCTGCTCTCTCAAGTGCTCAGAAAGAATCAGTAACTCCCCTGTCTTTGCAATGTGAATTCAAATATGCAAAGTTTCATGTGCTTGACAGCACGTTAAGTTAAGTTGGTACCTGATTAATTCAGCACTAGGGATGGCTTGTAATCTTAAACTACTTGAGCAACCTTAGGTAATAATCCTGAAAGACTGGAAAAATAATTTTTCCTCTTAGAAAGGGAATTCCCTCTGGAAGGGAAAATTTCTAGGGAAGCTTTCTGGTGTGAAAGCCACAGTTGGAGAACTGGGTGAGGAGAGGAAGGGGAAGTCTGTATGTGCAGATCTGATTTTAGTCCCGTGAGGCTGTCCCAGGTCTCTCTCCGGTCAGGGGAAAGACATGCTCTCATCTCACAGCACGGGGCCGTGCCCTTGGTCCCTTAGCCCTCGGCTTGAGTCATCCTCATTTTTCTTTCTCTGCTCCCTAGGGGACGTTTTTCGTGCTGAGGGAAGGGGAATTTCACTCAGCTCTGCAGGCTCAGCTGTTAACCGTTACGCCTGTGACACTAACTCAAACAGCAAACAAATGCAACGTGCAGCCCCCGCCTGGTCCATAGCCCTGGTTCCCAGGGCTGCGGGCTGGGGGCCGGGCGGGGAACGTGTGAGCCCGGCTGTGCTTCCAAGGGAGCCGTGACACGGGGGCGCGCTGGGGGAGCTCCTCGTCCTCTGGAGCTGCCGGGGTGCGCAGCGCCCCTCCCGGGAGCCCCCCGCTGCCGGAGCCGCGGAGCTCCTCGTCGGGGCACGGCGAGCGCAGGGGCCGGGCCGCCCCGCCCCCCCCAGC
>CM021701.1:61489715-61557720 GCA_011074415.1 Stictonetta naevosa | reverse complement strand
GGGGAGCGGCGGGAGCTCGTCCCCGGCCGCTGCCCCTCGGCGGCGGCGCTGGCAGAGCCCCGGGTGCGCGGGGCCGGCGTGCCGTGCCGCCGTGCCCCCCTGCCGCCGTGCCCGGCCGTGCCCGGGTTGCTGCCGAACACCTCTGCCTGCTCAGAAAGGTGCCCGCGTGCGGTGGCAGTGGAAACTTGGCCTAACGCTGCTGCCTAGCGTGGGTATTTGCGCTCAGCACCAGACAAATGACGCGCGTGTTTAACTGACCTGCTTTTATAACGTTTTGTGCATGTTGTTAGTTGTTCCTTTTATTCTTTTGCATCTGTCTCTAAAGCTGCGGGAATAAATGCTTTTTCTTGCAGACCAAAATCTACGTTACTTGAGTCATCTCTTACCTTGAACTCCTACGTTTTGGCTATGATTGAAACTTTTTTCTTTTAATGACTTGAAAGAAAACTTCCCATCTGCTCCTCATGCTGAGGAGGACTTTACCTTCATGCTTATCTGATGTTAAAACGATTGTAAACTACAACTTGATGCTTGAGGAGTGAATACAGTGTAATGGGCTGTTCTCTAACGGTACTTTACATTACAGCATCGATTTAATTTAAGAAGTGCACGAGAACAGAATGCAGTGTGGTTCCACAGATTTGTATTAATTAAATCATGGTTGAACAAAGGTTCTAGATTGCAGACAATTTCTAGTGTTAATTTTGTGATTCATTCACCGTATATGTATTTGTGTAATACAGCGCAAGACACTCAGTAGCGGTCTTGATCTCAGTAGGAACATGGATAACTCTACTTGTATAACTAAATTAAAAACACTGTATTACTTTGAGCAAGCTTTGTAACAATAATCTGGAAGAGAGGCCAGCGCCTTTTTAAATATTCTGTTTGAATATGCAGGTCTAAAGGCTGGAGCATGATGTTCTGTTTTTGTTTCCCCTGTTAAGCACTGCGGCTGTAGTATGTAAAACACTAGTGTGCGAGGTGTCTTGCACTCTGCTTTTCCCCTCTCTCATGGTGTTTGTTGCCTGTGACAAGGTGTGGGGCAAGGGGGCTGAACGGGTTTTTGTATTTATCGGGGAGACTGATCTTTGTGTGATTTGAGGAACAGGTTAAAAAAGGGGGGGAGCAAAGAGGAGGAGAAGAAACTCATGGTAACGTCACAGCAGACGAGCTAGCTGGAATTCCAGTTCATTTTGTTGAATTTGTTGTGTTATTAATAATTCATGGTAGTAGGACTGATAACACTTTCCTTTTTAAACAGCATTTTAGGTTATAGCCTCCTCCAGCACCCACTGCTATAAATGGGAAGAGGCTCTGTTGATTTCGGTGGGTTTTGGGTAAAGCTTTGAAACACTTTGTACTTCCCGGAAGGCTTTCTCCTTTGAATGAAAGGGTTATGGTGTAGTGTTCCCCCCTCTGTCCCCCCCCGTCTTATTTCTCCTTGCCCTGTTGAAACAATTCTCTTTGCGGGTGCCCGTTGTCGGGGGGAGGCTGCAGCCCTGGGCGGGTGGGCGCGGGTGGGCGCAGCGGGTGCCTGGCATGATGTCATCGCCGCTGCCGGGGCCCCGGGGATGCCGCCGGCAGACTTCGTTCTCGCCGCCGAACCCAGCTGTGTGCTTCAGGTATTCCCCCGTGACACGGATGGGACGGCGTTTCCCGCGGGCTCGTAAACGAAGCGTGAGAGCACGAGTTGGTGCTCGGTCTGGCTCCTGTGCTTGAAGAAACACTTGTGATTGTGTTTTTCCTTTGTATGTTGGAAGCTTACTGAATAGCACAGCCGTAGTATTTTTTCCCAAAAAAGTTGATCAACTGATGGAAAATGCACTGTTGATTATGTATATTTATGTTGGTGAGAAATAACACATTTGGGGCTTTCTAGCAAGCATGAGCTAAAGATGCTCTCTGTTGCTAGGGCTTTTTTCATCCCCAAATTCATGTGATCTGGCTATCCAGGTGCCCTTTCTTGTTACGATGGTTGTGTTCGTGATGAGTGACCTGCTAAAATAGGTTTACTACCACCTAGTAATTTTTTTTCAGACAAAACCACAGACAAACAACTCCTGATGTGTTGCCCTTACTAAGGCTTCATCTGGTGGCAGTTTCTGTGCTGGACGAGAGGTGCCGAGGCACGTCTCCAGGTGCTGACGGTGTGCCGGAAGCGATGACAAATCTCTTAGGTTCTGTGCAATGGTCTGTTACAGAAACTTTGCCTTCAGATGGGAAATGATGAAATACATCAGCTACCAAAATCTTTGGTGTGCTATGTAACTTATAAAGCTGTAATGTTACGGTAAGATTTCTTAATTTAAGTTGAAGACTGTGTCCTGGAGCGGTCATGACAACAAAGGGGTGCCTCACCTTTCTGCTGGAATCCCTTTTGTCTTGACTTGCCTGGATGTGATCCGCATGCTGGTGAAAATAATACCTGCACTGTATGGAACAGTTGGAATTGTTATTCTACATTCTTTTTCACCAAAGATTTTTTTTCTCCTCCTTCTCTGTGGTGTGTTAGTTCTTAATAATCACTTGGCAATGGAGTTTGTTATTATGTAGTATTAAAGCTACAAAATAAAAAGGGATGAACTTGCTGTTGCATTACACTTAGGTGCAAGTGTAGTCTGGGAGTTGCCAGTAGGTAGTGTAAAACTCAAGCCCAAGTATCTGGACACGGTGATCTAATCCATGGGTTTCTGTGTTGCACATGCTTCCATATGAATGCCGTATTGTGAAGATGGTAATAGTTAATTCAGAACTAACAGTATTACAAAGGAGAAATAGCTGGTAAATGAAAATGCTTATAATCTTTAAAGAAAAGATTGATTTAATAATAGGATTGTTTAAAAAAGCAACCAACTAACCCAAAACCACAAACTAAACCAACAGAGAACCCCCACCAACCTTACTGTGGAGGATCAAGGCCAGTCATCAGTCTGTCACCGGCATTTCTTCCTGCCCTTCTTGTCAGTCTGAACAGGTCACTTAAGGTGTGGTCCAAAAATATTTTATTCAGTAGATAAACTCCCGTTTCATTTGCCAAGATCTGTCTCATGGTGCTTCCAATCTGATCATGAGCTTCGTTCTTGAGGGAAGATGAAAATACGTGTTAAGGGAAGCCCTGTGCCCAGGCTGTATCCTTCCTGTAGATACCTTTCCCGTGCCCTTTCAGAATCCATAACAAAGTTCTATTCATTAATATGAAGTTGTGATTCTATTTTAATTATTCTTAGTCTCCCATACCTTTGTTTGCGTTTTGTTTTCAATGTTTTTGAGGTAAGGTCTGTGTTTGTAGACCGTGTAGCATAATGGGACCGATCATGAGCAGTGCCATCCGTGTGCTGGCACACGGGCCCCGTCCTTAGTGCTGCCGTGCGAAATTCTAAGAGATGATGATTCACGGTGTGCAGTATTCACTTAGTTCCACTCACACTTAACCCCACAAACTGACACTAGAGCAAATGTTTCTCCTCACCAGTAAAATAGAAACGTCGTCTCACCTCATCTCTCAGGCAGGAACTGAAGTGTCATTGTTTTTCTATTTTGCCGCCTTGAGATTTGAAATGGCAACTTATCCTCAGACACTGCCTGCTGGTAGGGTTTATTTTAGCAGTACTCTGTATTAATATAAACTTAAAAATACGGCTCTGATGAAATAATTGAGAGCATTTGTCTCAAATATAAACCAATACACGTTGCTTACCATGTCGGAGTTGGTACAGCAGCTTCCTTTGTGGCAGTCTGTGTGGGATTGCTGTTGTCAGCACCTGTGTTAGTCTGCAAGTTCAACATGCTTAAGCAGTTATGGGCTTTTATGTTGTCTGAAAGGTGTTTGCAAGGGGTTGCTAAAGGGAACAAGGAGGAAGAAGCATAAGCTGAAAGCATCAGATAGCTTTTTGTGACTGCCAGTTGACCTTTTTTGTATTTCCTCTTTTGGGTATTTTTCTCTGGGAATTAAGACATGACATTTGGGGCTGGAGCCAGCTGTGGTTCTTGCAGTGAAGCTCTTCTGCAATGCTGTTTGTGCCTTGGGAACATGTCATGTGAGGACTTTTTGCTGTGGTAGTGAGTACCAACACTCACTGCAGAAGTAAACTGCGTTGGTAGGAGCCACTGCTTGATTTCTTCAAAGGCTGTTTTTGTTTTTGTTTTGTTTTTCTTTTTTCTGTCTTTGTCCTTAATATGGATGGTGTCAGTGCAAGCCTCCCACAGCTCCCTAACAGGGTGCCTCCTTCCTTGCGGATTCCTTCCGAGGCTGAGATGAAGGGTTTTCAGCTTTTCTGCTCCTCCGAGACTGCTTACCCAAGGTACTGGTGCTGGGGGGGCCTCCCCGGTAGCACCACGGCTGAGAACACGCTGTGTTCACACCGGTCACTAGGGATGGGCAGTAGGTGGCAACAACTTTTGGCTGGACTTACGCTGGCACATGTATAACGTTTTCATCCAGATAATAGTTTGTTCCACTGCCCCTGCCCCCTCTGTCTTTTCCCAAGAAGCCTGAGTTGTTTGCCGTGTTTGAGTGCCAAAAAGAGCTTTTGTCTCTTTGGGAACTGAGGCAGACGTGCTGGGGTAGCTGATACGGAGAATAAAGAATGGGAGAGCTGATGTAAGGGAGAAGCAGCTGTGCTTTGCTACACTACAAGTGAAGCCACGGCTTATTAGGTGATGTTCCTGTAATACCAATCTTCTGGTTATCACGTCTGTGTTTTAGGTTCAGCTGGGCTGTGTGCTGTATAAAATCATCTCCCCCCAGACCCTGGAACCCTTCATTCTCCCACCCTCCAGTTACAGATCCAGCTTATTTGTAAGGGTCTTAGGTGGGGAGGAGTGGAAAAATTACTGGTTTTGTTCCTGATTTGCGAACAGACTAATGATGCTAAAAGTGCATTTAAATAATTTAGTTTACAAGTCTGATTTTGAAGCCTTTTTAAAAAAAGTCATATGAGTTTCACATCCTTAAAGCAAGGCAACAAAGATGGGTTGTTTTTTTTTCGGTCCTTTCCCCTGTTCCCCCCCTTCTGCCCCCTCCCTCAGTTTCTTCTGCAAAAGAGAAACTATACAAAAAAGCCTCTTAAATGGATTATTTGGGAAATACTGCCACTTGCAAATAATAAAGCACATTTTTTTTCTAAATCTTCGAATTATTGATCTTGTAGTTACAAAATCCTCCAACAGTGTGTTTTTTTTTCCTGCCTTTTCAGCTAGTGATGTCCCATTGGAGTGTTCTTGGTAATGACTTCTCATACCTACCTTTTGAATTCCTTCTGATCTGCAGGGCTCATGTGGCAGAAATAATGCATGCAAAGTGACGCTGTCAGAAGCAATTACTTACTGATGTATGTTGTGCAGTAATTGTTCTCTCTGAGTTTCTTGACAAGCCTTTTTGGATTTGCGGTTTGTAGTCAGGTTTGCAGTGAACCAGAACGTTAATCCTGAGAGGCTTAAAATATGATTGCACAGAAATTATGAAGCATTCCAACACAAACTGATAAATGATGAAGAATTTACTTGGGGTACTTCTGCTAAAGGCTAATTTCTCAGTATTTCCAGGAAAATGCTACCTTGTTTATGGTTCGATTGGCAAGAGACCTTTAGTTTCAAACTTTCCTGTAAAAGTGTGTAATGTTGCTTTATTTACTTATTTTTACTGATTGTATGATCTGCCACAGTCAAGTACGATATGTACGTGTGTATGGAGTCGTTTACATATTAGTACTGAAGCATCTTAGAAACTGTATTGCTTTTCATGAATAAGTGATCTGCAGTCAGATAACACGACGGTCCTAAGTGACCTTTTCATTTTCAGATAGAGCAATGTTTTAATGTTTCACTGAGCGAGGAAACGGTTGGTTTCACAGAGACAAATTTTCTTTCAGCATGACTTCAAGTGACTTTAGAAAGTCTTCTTGCAGCTGTAGTTGCTGCTCTTTGTATTTACAATTGTACTCTGTGTTGCAGAAAGATGTGGGCAGGGATCCGGAGGTTTCTCCAGTGTACTTGTCTGTGTATTGCTTCTGTCCTCTACAAGCATATTTTTGTGAACTGTTCTACTATTTGCACATATTACTTATTCCTCCTTAACTTGCTACTTTCAGCAGACTCCCTCACCACTGTTACCTCCCAAGTTTGCATCCCAAGCCCAGCACTACCTTACAGAGCTGTCATCAGAAGTACCTTGGGGAAAAGTCCCTTAATTTAACAAATTCAGTGCCAGCTCTAACCAGCGTAAGAATGTCATGTCCCTTTCTGGCTCTTTTATGTGTGTGGTCTGAGAGACTTCATTCTACACTTTCACTGAAGGCTGGTAACATTTCTGTTTAGACGCATCTCAGTCTTTCTGAGAATGAATCTGGCAGACATCTTACGGCAGCCAGGCGAATCCAGCTGTAGGCTGTTGTGGTCTCCCATCCCCTGGCCTTTCTGTGCTTCTGCCTCCTTCCCTTGCATGAGGGCAGGCTAGTCCTGTTGGACGTGGTTCAGTGAAGCACCGGGTCCAGGGGGCATCATGCCTCGGAGGGAGGAAAGAGGTTGGTATTGCACAGCCATCGACTGAACTGACATAGGTGCTGTCAAACACAGCTCCACCAGGGACTCCGTCAGGCTGAAATCCATGTGAGCAATCTGCGGGACCTGACCTCACCTCTCGGGGTTTCACGATGCAGAGGGCGAGAGTGAGGTTGCTTTTAAATACTGCAAGTTGATTGCGTGCACTGAGCATTAGGTAGGTGTCGCAGTGTTCATGTGCCCCATGAGCTAGCGTTTCCTCCGCACGGGTCTGTCCTTGCGCACGTTAGGTTAGTAGCCTTGAGAATGACTGCCATGTTACAGGTGAGGCCTAATCTTGGCCTGGAAAATTAAAGAATCTGGACATAGCCACTGAAGGAGGTGGTATGAGGATTCTTTTGATAATTCATTCCATGAACAGGCCAGAGCTGATCGTGTGTGGGTGACAGTGTGCTCTCTGGGAAGTACTTAGGTGGGGCTGTTGTTTTGTTTGTTTGTTTTTTTTAGAGGGGGAGGTCGTGGTGGTTTTTTCAGTCTGTCTGTTTTAAATTGTGTTTTTTCTTTCCCCTTTCCTTCATATAATGTCTTCCACAATGAAAAAAGATGTATAACACAACGTTTTTCTTTCCTGAAGCTCAACCACAGAAGTTAAATTAACTCAAACTCTCGGTTCTGTGGAACCACAAACAATCTTTGCTCCTGACTCTGAACAAAGGGGTGGTACACAGAAGGAGCTAACTCGGGCCTGTCACTTGTGTTTTTAGGACTGAATAAAAGCACTGGACTTTGTTCTTCCTCTTACTTCTAGTCAGATTTTCATATTGAAAACTTTTTTTTTTTCAGACGTGAATCTTTCTTCTTGTGAAGAAGAAAGGTGAGCTTGATGTGGTACATATGAAAGAAAAGAAAACTTGAGAGAAGTGATTGATGAGATGATAAGGAAGGATATAGCTAGAGCTAGGATGAACTTAAGAGTTTGTCATATACCTAGACCGAACTGTTGGCACATCTGATTAAATTTGTGCTTTTTTTTAAAAAAAACTCTATTAAAAATGTAAACTCCTCAAAATCAAGTAAGTAGGTTACTTTCTCACAGGGCATTTTGTTTTGGGTCCTTAAGGCAGGTTACTGCAAAACAGTTTTCCAAGGCTTGATAAGAAAGTGAGGCTGGTCTTCCTGTGCCTGCTGATCAGTGTGCATCATTGGAACAGCTTTTAAAATCTGCAGGAAAGGCTTAATTTGTGTTTTTGAAGTATATATTTTTTTTCTCTTCAGTGCAAAATCTCAGTGGTACTCTGGAAGAAAATAAGTGTTGGTGAAAGGAATGGAGAGATGCTTTGGTAATAACATTCAGTCCTTGTGCTTTTACGTAGGCATCCTCCCATCAGTCCTCTGATCTGGAGGGCAGTGAGCGTGTAAAAAGTGCAGACGTTAACTCACTGGGACACCTCAGTGTAGAAGGAGATGCACGGTGTTTCGTGACGGTTGGCTGAGATGGCCCGTGCTTCTGTTTGCTCAGGGTTTTCTGAAGTAGGTCCTCTGGGTCTGCCAATCTTGGAAGGCCATGAGGGGAACAGCTGATTTCTATATTAAATATACTTAAACTATGCTCATCTCCACTTCTGTTTTATATTTCTAGTACATATAAAAGAATTCTGTTCTACTCTGAGGATAGGCCACTCCTTTTGTTTCTTAGTGTCTTCTTTTGCAAGTATTTCAGATTTGTTCTGTCAAAGACGTGTACCCGCCCTGCTCCCTGCTGTGGCTGACAACATGCCTGTCATTGTGATTTTGAATGCTGCTTCTGTTGTTTAGTTGAAAACAGAGCTAAATATCTTTTTGTTATTTTTGCTGTGACTAAAGCAGAAAAAAAAAAGCCTTGTAAAAACAATTCTGTTTTTAAGAGTACTTTTTTGAAAATTTGGTCTTGGTTTAAATACATTGTGTCCATCTGCTATCCTGCGTACAGAGTAGTGCAAGAAAATAAATGGGCTTGGGATGTTTTTAAACATGTAAGCTGGGGGGGGGGGGTTTCTTGTTCTTTTTCTAAAAGGCTGCATTAGATTCTTGATGGCTTCCTTTGCCCCTTCCCTGCCCCACCTCTTTGCACCTTCCTTAAAACTGTACCAGAAAACTAAAAACAAAAGCTTTTGGTTTCCTGACCTTGCAGTCACAGAATGCACGTGTTGTCAGCTGTTTTTCTGGGGTACATTCAAATTGCTGCTGCAATTTTGAAACTATTCCAGAATATGTGTGGCAATGTGTTATGTTCTCAACTAGAGGAATACAGTTAAACGATAAATAGATACCTGTTCATCTCTTTATTCTCACTTGTCATAGACTTGTCATAGAAGGCTTAGAAGAATTTACATCATTGAAGCAGTGGATGGTCAAGGTATCATTGGTATCCAGTGGAATTTACACCAAATATCCAGTTACACTGTGAAATTAACTCTTTTTTTTTTTATTTCAGTTCACAGTGAGGTTCTTCATATCACAGTTGTTGAAAATAGGAAAAGCAAAAGAAAAAAAAAAGAAAACATCAGGGTCTTTTACAGTCAACAGAGTAGAGTTAACCTGTCTTTTTGTCCTTCTCATATTTTTAGTGGCTGTAAGAGGAAGAATTATACTCTCCACTGAATGTTAAAATATATGTTGTGTACTGAAAGGAACACGTTCTCATGGGATTGGAATAAGGGATTGTTAGAAGCAAGCTTGCATTCCTTAGTTGGCAAACAGGCCAAAAATAAACTGGGGCCTTTCATTGCACTGGTTTTCTTCCTCTTCTCTCTGCTTCCTGTAAAGAAAATCTTTTACAGATGAAGGATGGCACTCCACCCAACGTACAATTCAGTTACACTTAAGTATAGGGCGGTGTGTCCCTGACATGTTTTCCTACCTTTGTTTTAGAAAGGTAGGCAGTGGACTTCCTTTGCCTTGAGTTCTTTTGTCAGCGAAAGTAGAACAGTAACTTGCATAATGAAGTCGTTAGAGAAAGACACAGATGTGAGAGTCATAGGTTGTGGATTTGTTACAGATCCCATGGAATGATGGCCGTTAGAGACAGTTGACAAAAGTCCTGATTCACTGCATACAGTGGATGAAACCCCTGATTTCAGTTGCTAAGACAGCAGCTCTGCAAGAAAATGAATGTGATACTGAAGAATATGAATTTTCTGATATGAATAATCTGACCCACTTTCAAGACTGCTGAAGTTCCAATTCAAGCAACAAAGGAACTGGTGGAACCACCACTCCAGCTTGCACCGTGCCTGATGGTCTTGCCAGCAGTGGGGAGAGGAGAGCATAGAACTGCAGGACAGCGGGTTAATGAGTTTCAGCATGAAAGTGAAGAATTCATTTTGGTGTATATTCAAGGAGGAGGTTCTCTCAGAAAGGGAGTCCTCTCTAATGAGAAATACGTAAATACGTACAGCTCTGCCGAAGGAGAAGGAAGCAAGCAAGGAAGGAAGGAAGCTAGTCACGGTCTGAAGGTGTTTGTCTGTTGATGGAGTGACTGCTTACGGATCTGGCAGCTGTAGCTTTTCTTCAATCATAGTTTTTACTCCAAGAATTCTCGTTTAATGAATTTCTTACCTTAATCTGCCAAACCGAGTGTTTCCTCTGTTGTAGTTTATTTGCAGTTATATATGGCTTAACAGTTGTTTAAAAAGGAATCAGATAAATGTACTGCTTATTTTCATTTTTTGAAGTGAACTTTGGCTAATTATTGGAATATTAATAGCTCTCTAGCTATGCATTTAAATGACTTTTCTTAATATTAGAATATGGGGTTCTGAAAAATCTTCCCTGTGATAGAAAGCATCCCGTTGTGTCTTTCTGAGAGCTTGTCTTAGAATGGCTGGTTTCTGCATAGCATGCTTTTCATTCCAGTGCCATTTGCAAGGTAGCATCTCCAAAGTCCAGCCACTTCTAGGAATAAATTAGAATGTCATTGCTCTCCAGACATTTAGCTCAGTTTTTTTCTTTTTCTTTTTGTTTCTTTGTTTTTTTTAAGGACTAGAATGGTTCCATGAGATTACTACCCATTTCACATCTGTCATGATGAAGGCCATCAAATTTAATAATTTGTTTGGTTATCCCATTTTTTCTTTTAAGACTTGAAAATAGAATATTTGATTGTTTTTATTGGCAATTAGAAATGTGGTGAGTGTTATTTTTAACACATCTGCTTTGGTTTTAAGACATTGGTTCTTGGCATGACTGTTTATCCGTGTCTAGAGACATCTTTATCACCTGTATTTTACGGTGTAACCAGGTCAATTGTTGGTCATCTGACAGTTTGGCTAATAAAGAAGTCATTAGATCTCCCAAGGTACATGCAACCTCTTCTCTCCACTGTTGTCATCCTCCACTCTCTCCAACCTTGTCCTAATTTTTCTCATTTGCTCCACTCCTTCATAATTTCTACAGTGTGGATTCCAGAAATATGCACACTACCTGTTTTGCCAGCCAACTATTTTTGTTTAGACTTGGACCATGGATTTTAGAGCTGGAGTGATTTTGTGTTCAGTACATGTAATTTTTAAGGATCACATTATTTCCAGAAATATCTTTATCTTTATATCTAGACATACAAACAAGACACTAATTTTAGTGGCATCAGGAATTGTATGTACAACCTCTGTATGCTGAAAAAAACTTCATGTCAATGTGTCATGTGGAAAAGATAACCATAATGTTTTGATTACATACTATCTCTAATATCATTTTCCATTCAAAGACATAACGTATGCAATAAAAATACACCAAAACTGAGTGAATGGAATGAGCAGCAGGCTATGTCACGGGAATTTAAAGAAGTAAGCTGCTTGGCAGGGTGAAAGCAACAAACCACTTAATCAGGGTTGGTAGAGCTTTCGCGATTTCTTTGTTTTATAATTATCTTGAGCAGATCAGCGTGCTCAGTGAACAAATGAAGGTGGCAGTATTAATGATTCTTTAAAATCAGTGTTGCATGACCATTCAGATCTTTTGTCAGGCACTTCTGGTAACTAGGGTAGCTGCTTCTGACTTGCTTTATTGTCAGAGCGGGAAAACTGAGCCAGGTTCTACCCCTCGGATTGCTGTTCAAAGGCTTTTCCAGCCAAGTTGCAGGGAGAGATTCCTCTGTAGTTCTTACTCTTGCATATATTTTGGAGTTGTAGCACCACCGTCATTTTCTAAAAACTAAAACCAAGTAATGAACTGATGGCATATATAAAAGCTTTGATTTTTCAATTAAAAAGACAAAAGCATAGTTTTGTTGGCAAAATATCCCTAGCATTTTTTTGTCCAGTCTGTCCTTTCTAAGTAAGGACCACTTAAGCCGGACGGCACTGTTCTGTACTAGGCAGTTGTGTTGCGGGAATGGAAACCTTGCATGGCAGCGTGAGGGCTATGACTGATGTAGCGAAGAGAACAAAATAGGGGAGGGTTAGAAGCAACCTTAGAAAGAAATAAGCTCCTCAGTAGGGAAAATTAAACTGCTAGAATCATGTAAAGGTTTCCTTGGAACTTGCGCTAGAAATTTGCGAGCAATCCGTCTGAACATGTATTGCTTCTGTTGCCATAAGCTACCTGAAAAGATGTGTATGATTGACAGGCGGGGCTTGGATTTATGGTGTATGTGTTAAGAGTTTCAGTACAGCTGTAGCTTACTTTGTGACCACACATGAAGGTTTGACAGGAAATATCTCTCCACATGGTTACGCAAGATGGTTACATGAGATTAATAAGAGTGACAGCAGCCATGAATTGCCCTCCCAGTTCTGTAATTAGGAAGCCCAAATTACAGATGCATAGGCCAGAATCATTTAAAGAGAGGAACCTTATGAAAAGCAGGATTTGATGGTAGTAGTCCCTTAATAGAGTTCAAGTTCTCACACTTAGGACATTCTGAAAATTGTAGGATACATCATATTTGTATCGGTTTATATTCTCTTACATCTTAATTTTCTCAGTTCTAGAATAAAACTTGTCCATTTTTGATGTTTCTCCTCCTGCATTTGTTAAAACCTTTCTTCAGAGTTTTTATCAAAACCCTTTCAATGAGTACTGAATTAATCAGATCTCTAATTTATAAAGAGATGGATCTTGAAACCTTTATTTATTTTTTGCCTTCTGGAGATTTGCTGCACTTGGTGTTTTGCTGGAGCAAGGATTGCGTGTGTGAGAAGCTTCTAACTGCTCATAAATGTAGGAATTAAGGGTTAATTGCATTTGGACACGGGGTATAAGCAAGTATTGTTTGTAGATTATTTTTTTTCCTGTCTTTTGATGGATATCTAGTGATAAGCACTAAGTGGTCAGTGGAAGAAATGAAAGGGGAGACAATGGGCCCGCAGGTGCTCAGGTTCTTGCTGGTTGTAACGGCAAGAGAATAGTCTAGTCAGCGTCCCGGAGTTGCACAGATCCACTTTCTGTTCCCGGGCTGAACTTTCAGGTGTCAGTGAGCTCTCACTTCAGGTTCCCTGCCCCGTCAGTATCTTCTGAATTCAGCCTTGCTTGATCTGAAGGTCTGGTGGTTTGGTGTGTTACAAGCAGTGAGGTTCTAACAAAGAGAGAGAGCTAATAAATTAAAAACCATGCTGATGTGCAAAAGATGATGAGCATCATGCAAAAGTCAACAAGACAGGAAACCAGGAAAGAAGTGAAGTGTAGAGGCTCTCTGACAAGAGCTGTGCTGTGCAGTAGCTGAATTGTTTGATCCACTGCAGGAAGGCAGGTATGCTTCTGGTTTTCTGTGGTCAGAAAGTAAGAGCATCATCGTATATTTTGCACTATTGATCATCCTAATGAGAAGGTCTTTGA
Organism: Stictonetta naevosa; assembly: GCA_011074415.1. Classification (NCBI taxonomy): domain Eukaryota; kingdom Metazoa; phylum Chordata; class Aves; order Anseriformes; family Anatidae; genus Stictonetta; species Stictonetta naevosa. The sequence goes on along the minus strand of CM021701.1, from coordinate 61,544,406 downwards.
ATCAGAAAATGTGTTTTTCTTTCGAAAATATGCGTGATCTTGCACATCGGTGAATCCAGGAATTGGGATGTGTGCTTTCCCAGATCAGGAGAAAACTTGACTTTCAGATTTGTTCCTTACATCTGGGGAGAGGGGGAACAAACCAGCTCAGTCAATGTCTGAGGTTTTTCCTCAGCTATTAAAAAAAAAAAAAAAGCTGACATTACATCATCCGCACAGATGTAAATATAGAAAACAAGTAGGTGTGTTAAACCTCCTGACTTAGTTTTTAAAACCTCTTTTACAGAGGATTCTCTTTACTGAGTGTATGCGTCACTGAGTAGAGACGTGATGTGATGTTCTCTTCTTTCTCCTTCTGGGAGATCGGAAGTTTCTGTAAATCCTTATTTTCATCTTCTAAGGTTTTGAGCTCTTGTGTAAGTGTTGTTATTAAATGTTTTCTGTCATTAACTCTACTCTTTCCCAACATGGCTATATCTTAGGGAAGTTTTTATTGTTTTCCCCAAATCTCTCTCTATATACATACTTCTGACTTCCCAGATACGCATTTTTTTTCTCTCTGAGCAATGATATCATTGAACAAAATAATACAAATCTAGTCAGGGACATTTTTAATGGAAAATCAGTTGTGTTGTTCTTGCTTTTGAGACAAAAAGAAAAAAAAAAATCCCCACTTTAATTTCAGTGCTATAAAATAAGATCAAGGAAATGGACGGGAGTGTTTCAGGTACCACGAGACCTGTCCTAGGTCCTGATTCAGGATAAGGTCCCTGAGGGAATATTCAAGATGTACTTAAACCCAGATCCAAAGTGACATTAACCGTCAAAGTGCTTGCAAGCATTCTCTGGAAAGAGAGTTTTCTTGACTGTAGTGTGGTGTGTTTGTCAGGTTCTTTATTGTCTACAGACAGTGTTATAACCGCCTCTGCGTGGCTACTTCGTGGAAATAACAGTTCCCCAGAACAAAGATCCTAGTTGGTTTAGAAACTGAGTCTTAAATACTACCGTAAAAGTAGAGAACAAACCCAACCATTTTCAAAATCAATGTCTATTGCCATGTAATTGCAGCGTGCAAGGAAATAAGAGAGGAGTTGAAGAGTGTTTTCTCTTTTGCAGGTGTTGCTGAAATAGTTTGATTTATTTAAATCATAGGATTTCATGCAATTCTGACTGATTGTTAGTGCAGCTGCCAACAGCTGCATGATCGCTTAGCTAATTGCATTCTGGTAAGATAGCAAAGCTTATTTTAAGATATGCAGTTGTGCTCTCTTTCTTCCTTTTTTTCTTTTTTTTTTTTCCTTTTGAAGAGACTGTGTGCATTCAGAAGAGTAACTGCGTAGTTACTTCCTGGTATCACAATGGACGTTGGTTGCTCTAGGGAAAATTTGAGCGGTTGTAAGCGAGGTTTTATCAGCTGGTCTAGTGTACGGACAGAGTCCGTGAAAAGTTAGAACCATGCTGCTTAAATTCATATATATATTTCTGTAGGCCTTGAAATGCTCTTGTCCTTGGGGCTAATTGCATCACCTGCTCTTTGGGAGTATTTTAGAGTTTAACATGTAACACTTTCCTTCATTTAACAGGTAACTAATTACTGTTGTTGCATCAGTCTAGTGGCTGAGAGTACAGGATCTGAGCGCTGCTGTTACGTATCAATCATCTTCAAGAAGTATCTGTCTGAAATGTGACATTTGTGTGACGTGTATGTATAGAAACCGTAGCGGGAGAGGAGGCTCGCTGTTGTGCATGCTAGTTCAGTATAGAACACTTACGTGTTGTTTGCTGGTATGTGTTCGCTATTATAATCACAGTTGACAGTATAAAATTTATAATGCGGTGTTGTTTTTATTTGTTATATAGCTTTATGCCAGTATATACAGGCCTCTAAAACCCGAGATGGTGCCAGCCGTTTCATTTCAAGTACAACAGAAGGTAAAGGAAAAAGTGTGGGGAAAAAAGCACAATTTTTCATTCTCCTGATACCCTATCTTCATGCCTCTTGATCTTTTAACCCTTTAGACTCTCTCTTCACAGCTAACTTTTGTAATAGATGGTGGATACCCTTTTTTCCTAAGTCTTGAAGAAGAAACTAAGTGATGCCACTTTTATGTTTATCTTAAACTTGCATCATCTTTGTCTCTTGTCTATTTGTGCTTTTCTTCAGTAACAAAATTTCGCTGAACCTTAAGCTTTAACTATGCTTTAATGAGAATCTGAAATATTTGAAGAGTAATTTAGAGAATTTCTGTCATAATCACAGTCTAAAGACAGTCACACTTAAGGAAAAGCACAGATAGTTAATGATACAGAAATGTGACAGTGCCAATCCTTGCTAATATCTGCAGGCTAATTATATGCTTTAACTAACTGTCTTGCATTTTCTGTTTCTCTTAAAAGGAATGTGTGTGTTTAAATCACTTAATCCTCACATCTACCTGCTGATGTCCCGTTGGCCTCATTTGAGCTTAAAAAGAGAATGAAATACTTACTTCAGTGTCTTTCTTTCACCTTCAGGGGAAAACTTTGAACAGACTCCGTTAAGACGCACATTTAAGTCCAAAGTTCTTGCTCGCTATCCTGAGAATGTTGAATGGAACCCTTTTGACCAGGATGCAGTGGGAATGGTCAGTATCACTTAATGACTTTTGCTTTTAAGATAAATATCTACCTTAATATATGAAGGCATTCACTTGTACTTTCCTTGATGAAAAAAAGAAATTGTGTGAAGTCTGTTATAGACTGTAAAAAAAAAATGCTTTAAATTTTGCAGGCTCAAAAGATTTTCTCATTTAATTGAGATATTTTTTTAGAGGAAACCTAGTTAAAGCTGGTAAGTGATACATAGGACGTTTTTTATTTTCTTTACAACTTTTTCTGTTACATTTTACAGAATAGTTTGGAGAAATAAGTTAGTGTGCTTAATGAATCTTCTTTGCACATGAGTTTCTGTTTAAAGGAATGCAGTGTAGTTTTTTCATTTAGATCCAATATAGAAAATGGTTATCGCTCTCAATAGAAACCACATACAGTCCTATCAACATGTTCCTTTATTTTTTCTAATTTGAATGTGAATAAATATATTGTACAGAGATGTAACACTTAATACGTTTTTAATCCGAACCGTGATAGCAATCTGTGGATTCTAAATCATGTTTTAATGAATGCTCCATTCATTAATGAGGCAGGAGGATAGAAAAATGTGTTAACCGATACTATTTCCCTTCTCCCCTTCTTTTTTTTTTTATAGCTGTGTATGCCTAAAGGGCTTGCTTTCAAGACACAAGCAGATTCTAGAGAACCTCAGTTCCACTCTTTTATTATTACTCGTGAAGATGGCTCACGGACATTTGGATTTTCTCTCACATTCTTTGAGGAAGTTACTAGCAAACAGATCTGCAGTGCAATGCAGACGTTGTATCATATGCACAATGCTGAATACGACATTCTTCATACTCCACCCACAAATGACAAAGATAGCTGCAGCAGCACTGGGGACTGCAATGGCACTTCTGTTTCAAAGCTACAGCGTTTTAACTCGTATGACATTAGCCGAGACACACTCTATGTCTCAAAGTGCATTTGTCTGATTACTCCAATGTCTTTCATGAAAGCTTGTAAGAAAGTACTAGAACAACTTCACCAAGCAGTGACTTCACCTCAGCCGCCACCTCTACCTTTAGAAAGCTACATCTACAATATTCTCTATGAGGTTCCTCTTCCTCCAGCAGGAAGGTCATTAAAATTTTCAGGTGTTTATGGACCAATTATCTGCCAGAGGCCAAGCACCAATGAACTACCGTTATTTGATTTTCCAGTTAAAGAAGTTTTTGAATTGCTTGGAGTAGAAAATGTGGTTCAACTCTTTACGTGTGCCCTCTTGGAATTTCAGATACTGCTTTATTCACAGCGTGAGTACTTGATCTTTGTTTTCTTATCTGGTAGTCATACTGGCACAAGGGCTTTTCATTTCTGGAATTTTTAAAATATATATATAGATATATTTTAAATGAAAACACCCACAACGCAACATTAGCATGCTAATGGAGTAAGACTGATCTATATACAGGGTTTAATGTTAAGAAAAGATCTCAAGTCGCAAAGAGCTTTGTTTTGGTTCCTGTTTCTAGACACCTAAATGTAAAAACTTAGGCTTTCACGTAATCTCCTGTGTTCATGGACTGACCGTCCGTTTATTGTTGTCTCGGGAAGTGTTCTGTTGTTGGGTAGAGTAGTATGCTTTCTCTCATGTTCCTCTCCAGTTGCTTTGCTGAATTCTCCCTCCCATCTCTGCCAAACTGTCTGTGCATTTTGAGAAGATAAAAAGCTATGTACGGTTTTGAGGAAGAATTAATGGTATGAACATAGTTTTTTCTTTGAGTACCTAAAGTCACATTTCAGTTGTTGTTTTGAAATAAAATTACTGAAAAATGTAGTCTGCCTGAATTTAAATTCCAAATCTCTGTTAAGCCCTGAAACGGTTATTGCTGATATCATGTAAAAAAAATAAATTGCTTTTAAGACCATAGGCAGGAACTATGCTGTGTTAAAATAGTTTGAATACAGAGCTTCTTACTCTACATCCTGTTAGTCTAAAAGAGAGTACGTGGAGTTGTGCCAGATTTTTTTCTACTTTTTTTTGTCCTAACATGGCTAACATTATTAATAGATGGGTTTGGACTAATGGTATGGATTAACGTAGATAGACTGCATTTTGAACAGTTTTGTAATAATGACAAGCCTAGAAGACCCTAAGCTGAATCGCAGGATAGCTTATGGTGGTACTGAAATCTGTTTTCGGTATTTTCTTCCACTGAGCTGTCACTGAAATATGTCGAAAACAAATAGTAATTATTTATAAAATATGTCCTGCAATTATTAGCAAAATCATCTAAACATGAAATAAAGATGTTTATGCGTGTTGAGATGCGTGCATAGGCTAAAGCCAAAAAATGATTTCGTGTCATGGTCAAGGCGATCCAAAGTGTATGATGGCAGTAAGGCATTATGTCTCAGCCGCATTGTGAACTGCCAGAGTTACAACTCCGCGGTTGTTCAAGCATCATCCAAAAAAGATGTACTTGGTGGTAGTTATTATCTTGGACTTAAGAAATAAAAAATAAAATATTAATAATTTTATTTTGCGTGTGCCTAGCCAGCTGGAAGCCCGTCAGGATGAGCAGTGCCCGGGACAGTGCTTCTGGATCCCTCTGCAGGCTGTTGTGTTACACATACTCGCTTCTCGTGGGCAGGCACTCTGCTCACGTGTGGACTGGCCTTCTATGTTCTGGCTTCTGTTTCCAACGTCACCTTAATAGGCTTGACTTTTTCTTCCCTTTGGCACTTTCCGAGTGTCTGATCAGTGGTTAATTAATGTAGCTTAAAATAGCTCTGGGAGGTGAGTTTTTTGATTGCACACACAGGCATATGGAAATCAAAAGTAAGGGATTAATGCAACCAAAGACCTGTAGCCCTGGATCTTGGACAGTTTCTGTCCACTGTTTCCCCTGCCTTATACCAACTTTGGATGAGTTGGGCTTCTCTACACCTTAAGGAAGTGTCTTGTCTGAGTCTATCAAGTTTTCACTTATAGTTTTTTGGCTGAAAGTCCTCTTCTAGTAGAAAAAATAAAATTTGTTATTTGCTTGCTGACTTTTGTCCATCAATTTTAGCAATCTAGTGCTTCCTCAGTAGCAGTAGGGTTTTTGAAACATGTACTTTCTGAAGTATTCAATCTTGGACTTTTTTTTCTTGCTATTTTTCTTTTTTAAAAACAACAACAACAAAAACAACAAAAGAAAAAAGCAACACAACTTTTTGGGGCAGTTTGCTATTATTTACTGAGTTTATTGTCAAAGCTACTAGTGGGTTAATAACAGAAGTTACGGGATACTGCTAGAGTTGCCAGCAGTCAAGTTGAAGAGTTTTCTAAAATGCTTTTGATGAAGACATTCTTTATTTTCTTATTATTTGAAATGGGAGTGGGTAGTATTTTTGAAGCTCTAGAAATCAAGGTTTCCTTCCTGAAAATCCTCATGTCTTTTCTAACCGAGTTACTCTGTTTTCTTTTATGTGGCAGTGAAGTGGAAAATTGGTAGAGGGATGGCTTGCTTTGATGCCTAAAAGAATGTTATCAGTAGGAAAATGGAACTTCTGACTGAGGTTCTGATTGTCTATACCTTTACCATTTCCTTCTTTTGCTTTGTTTTCTTTTAACTGGAGTATTCTCCTAAACATTCTGCTCTTTGTGTGGTTAACTAGCATCCTTTTTGTTGTTGTTTGCAGAACATGGGATGCTGAATGTAGATACGGATGATGGTGTGCTCAGTTCTGAGTGGAATTGGGAAGTACTTGAACTTCTGTAAAGGGCTTGCTCGTGTTCTTGTACAAACAGTTCCGTGAGGTCTAGGTTGTCTTTGTGAATATAAATCTTAATTTTTTCAGCATCCATTGGTTTTTGTAAATCTTTCGGTGCCCAAACCTGTGACAGCTGAAACTGCTGAGATTACTTCTCCTTCTCCCAGGTCAGATGAGATTGCTGGATTTAGATTGAAAACAGTATAAGAGGGTTTGCTAATGAGGTTTACTTTTATTTTTTTCCTCTTGGAGGGCTTTGCAGCCAGATACATTTGTTTTTTGAAACAAATTATGTAGCATTTTAAGTTGCTGGCTGTCCTTGGAATTGGAGTAACTTCACTTGGCAGTGAGTGTGTTTTGCTTTTGAGATTCCTTTGACATGTTTCTGACATTATGCTTCTGGAAATTCTTCTTTTGTCCCACTGTATTGGCACAGCTTGTATGTTTGGGATCAGTGTAATCCAAATGTAGGGAATGAGCTCCTTGATTTGACTGTTGTCTTGTGAGAACTGCCTCTCCCACTTGGGAAAGTGTTAGAGGAACATGCGTGCCTATGAGATGATGAAGAACCTGAAGCTGCTCCTAGTGCTGAGCTACTACTAAGGAATTCAGGCAAAAATACGAGAAGACAATGGCGCTGAAGGAGACCTTCAGTTGTGCCCTCACTAGATTATTTTGCAGAAGCTGGTTTGCATTCCTGCGATTTATGTCGCTCTTACATCTGTGAAACAGATTTATTTCTTAAATATATAGAGCACCTATATATAAATATAAATATATATATACCTGTACATAAATATATAGAGCACCTAGAGCTTTTTTGAAAAGTGTGCACTGAGTTAGGACAGCTGCAAAATCTGCTTGGAAAAAGCTTTTCTGAACAGCTAAAAACAATAAAAGGAGAAATACAATGCACCACTGCCACAGATGATCTTGCTCAGTTTGATTTTTCTGTGTATTTTCTGGCGGCTGCCATTCTCAAGTAAAAATGACAGGTTTTTTAGTTGATTGCTTTGACTTTGAATCACTCCTCCCGTTTACTTCGCTTGCTTACGAAGATGTTCCCTCTGGAGATGTAAAGTATTCGTTTTCATTTCTTTGCACTGCTAGTCCCATGTTGGCAGACTCCAGTCATGACATAAGACGTTTTATTATGCCTCCAATGACTTAGGAAACCTGCTGCTTGGTGCAGGCATCTTTAACCAGCCTGTCAGACACAGAAGTGAACATGAGTAGGAAGTTCTTTGACCCACTGCCTCTGCTAACCACAGTTCTCTCTTACTGCAGTTGCAGGTTTTTATTTTTTATTTTTTTTCTCCAGTAAAAAGCCCAATTAAAGAAGTGCATGTTTTGTTCCAAAGGAGTCTGACATATTGAATACCTATTCTCAGAACGACTTTTTTACATGCCTAAAGGAAACTCTAGGTCCAGCAGTGCTTTTTTCTGATGGCTCAACTGCATGTCATGTGCCTGCAGGGGCTGCCTATATAACTCTTTCTCACCTTCTGATCCCCTTCAGCTTAAGGAGAGACTTAACCCTGTCAAATAGCACATCCTTCTAGTTTAGCCACATACTTTCTGAAGATGTCCAAACTCATCCGTGGTAACATTCCTCCACTGTAAGGGCAACTCTGCTTTGAACTAACAGTAAGGGAGTGGCATGGGGGGTGGAAATTATTTGACAAATGTAGCAGTATTTCATTGTCGTCTCTGAAGATGAGGAGGATAAACTATTCCAGAACGTGATCGTTTTCAGTTGGATGAAGTCTGAGGATTTCTAAAGGTCCTTACAGACATCTCTGGTAGCATGTGAGAATGGAGAGTTGGAGTCATGGTTCAGAGAGCTTCCCTTCCTGCTCCTCTCTTTCCAGACTCAAGATTCATCCCTCTTGCTTCTTTTTCCTGGATTTGCTTGCCTTTTGCAGATTAACAAAAATGTTTAGATGTACTAGTTATAGATAGTGTATATTTCTTTTAATATGCCCTTTGAGAATATATTTTACACTCAGCGATTGGTCGGAAGAACCAATCAGCCCTTTTCAGCAATTGTAAAGCAAATGATCACCTGAAAGACAGTAGCTGGTTTTTTCCTTGCAGGTTGATCAGTTAAATACTTCCCATCCAAACAGGGCGCTACTGGTGGGTCACTTTTTCTCTACCAGTGCTCCAGTACAATACAAAGCCTGTGTCATTTGCACCAGAATAAGCGTACTCTGGTTTCAAAAACCAGATTAGCACCACTACTGAAGCACTTTGTACCTGTTGTGTGGTGGTGTTTTTTTCCTAAATCCTTCGTAGTTCTTTAATACAAGAAATATGCTGCTTTCCCCTTTTTTGTAGAACAAATGAAACCGCACCCTCGCTGGATAGGTATAACTTAAGAAAGCATTCAAGTTACTTTGGTTTATGTTTGCAGGCTTCTTGTCTTTATCCTTTTGTCACTGGCTCCTGAAGTGCGTAAAGCCTGCAGAATGTAGTGAGCATTCTTGGCAGGCGGTGGTAGTGCAGGTCAAGTGCTTGGGAATGGCTTACGCCATGTGGCTGTCCAGGGTCAGCCAGCGTGTTTACAGAGAGCTGGGTTGCAGCAAGCAGTTGCTGAGTGGATAGAAAATTTGAATTATTGATTTTACTTTGTAATTAATTTGAAAAGCTAATACTAAAGTTAGCATAATGACAGAGAGAGAAGTTGTATTTAAATTAGCCAGCAGAATTAGACAAGTTTTTTTTTTGTGTGTGTGTGTAGTAGGAAAACACTTTCTATTCTGAGACTTGTTCTTTCAGATAAACAAGCTGAGTATGAGCCAGCTGGAATATTTGTGTATCTCTGGCTTCTTTAAAGTAGCTTTTAATGCTGAAGAAAACAGGGTATGGAGTAGATTCTTCTTCCCAAAGCTTATCATTAATTCATCACTTCTTAGCATTCAGCCTGTGATTAAAGCTGCAAACCAGTAAGTAACTGTGCAGGCAGAAACTGGTGTCCAGGCAGAATAGGGGAGCATTGCTAGTAATGTTGATTGAATTGTTCCCTAACGTGCTTCAGTCCAGGTATGCTATTTGCAAAAACATAAAACTGTTTGAGGCATCCTAGCTCATTTTGATTTAAGGAGCACCAGCACAGTAGGTCTGGTGTGAGACAGTGACAAGTAGCTTTGTGCAGTAACCTTTTCCCCTGGCATAGCTTGATCTGAAACTGAAAATCAAAAGTCTGGATTGCAGAATCGACTGCTGTTAGCAAAACCTGTGGTGAGTTCCTCTTGCACACCCCAGACTCTGTAACTTTGATTCCACACAAAACTAATCGTGAATGGCAGGAACTGCTTAATTTTACTCTGGAGTGTTTGTTTAGAACAAATATTTTTTGTGCTTTTCATATCCACTCTGCAGCAGTGCAGTAACAGCTTCAGAAGCCTCAACGCCCGAGCCTGTGTATTCAAGCTTCTTTTGCAAGGCCATACTGTCTGTAATTTTATGAATGTGTTGGGAGACACCCCCTCCCACCACACATGGATACACACACACGCAAAAAGGATGCTGTTGTTGTTTTTTTATTGTTATTCTTCCCTTCCTCCTATTCCCTCTGCCTCCCTTTCTGGCTGGAATTAGGTATTGTTGCAGTATCATGCAAAAGGCATCCTTTGTTTACAGCTTGTTCTGTATTTATAGCTTGGTTGACGATAGGAGCTGTCGCAGTCTTACAAGCTTGCTTTATGGTCTTTCCAGCCTGGCTGCTCAGAAGCATTCTGAACGTTGTAGTGGTTGTTTGCATTAAACCACATGTTCTCAGTTCATCTGATGTTGCCTCTTCTGCAGTATATAGATATCAGAAGCCATTAGAGATGATTCCAGAGTATAAGAGAGGAGGGGGAGGTTTTGGCCCAGCATACTGCAGTATTAACTGCTCTAGACACCAGCTGCTGAATAAAAAAGATCTTTTTGTATGCATGTTGCATAGGTGCAGCTAGCACTGCTGTTAAATTCTGTGAGGAAGAGTTGTTTGTACGTTGAACTGAGAGTTTGGTCCTATGTTGCAAAGGATAAATGAAGCTGAGCCTTTTTTTTATTTACACAGATATTTCGGTCCCACTATTGGGTTGGCTGCTGTGCAGCATGCTTTATAGATGTTTAAGCACTCTTTTAAAAATGTTTATCTGAGAGATACCAGATGCCTTGGTTTTCATCCAAGGCTTGCACAGAAAGCCATAAGCATGGAGAAAATAAAATATTTCCGATGTATTTCTTAGACAATTACAATACAGCTTCCTCACTCAGAATGGTGTACCCGTTTGTAACCCTGGTTGAGGTAGCGGAGGGTGACTTAATGGATGCTAAAGCTTGACTTGCTCATTTCCGTATGACTTGTAGAATGACCTACTTTTTGTTGATCTCTTTGTCGTTTCAGCAAAATGGGCTTGGTGTTCAAGTGTTGGCTTTCATTAAAGATGCTGCTCAGTTAGTAGCGAGCTTTGTGGTTTTAAAGCAAGCTCTTGTTTTTTAATTAAGAATGACTTAAATATGCTTATGAAAAGTATTTTTTTCTTGCTCTTTTTCAGATTATCAGAGACTGATGACTGTGGCAGAGACCATCACAGCACTACTGTTTCCATTTCAGTGGCAGCATGTGTACGTTCCTATCCTTCCAGCATCCCTCCTTCATTTTCTTGATGCTCCCGTCCCTTACCTGATGGGCTTGCACTCCAATGGACTGGATGACAGGTCTAAGCTGGAACTCCCTCAGGAGGTGAGAGGAGCTTGTTTCAATCGATTAAATCATGTATGTAGCTATGAGAGAAGTGAGGAATGAGACAAAAGATTAATGTTAACTGTAACAGCCATTGTGAGATTCCCACTGGCTCTGATTTGGGATAGATCTTATCTTTGTGGAGATTCTGGAGAAAATTCAATGAAATTGCTAAATAAAACCCCATCTTTGGAACTGTATGCTCTGATAAAGTTAGACTATAATTTTACATGCGTCTTTTACAGAAAGAACAATCTCATGCTGCAAAACTAACGTATGTTGTGCTAGGAAATGCAGAAAAGTACAGTGTGACCTTAAGGTCAAAAAAGCTGCTACGGCCAAAAGGCCTTGCAGCTGCTTGTGTGGTGCTGACTGAGCAAATCTTTACTGACATCAGTGCTGCGCCCTGCTTGTTCTGGTTCCTAGCTGTGCAGGATTGGGCTGGGTTTTTCTGCACTGTGTTTCGGAGTTGGGGTTGGTTTACCTGGACCCAGCTGGTCAGTTGTCTGTACCACAAGTATTCCAGTTTTTCCTCTGAATGTCAACTTCAGCTCACAGCAAAATGTCAGCACCTACTTAAGCAAACCAGTACTAATTGGGATAGTGCTAAGGAAAGCCTGCCTTGTAGTGAGCTTATGTTAACAACAGCTACTGCATAAATTATGGGAATGCTCCATAAAGGTTCTGCAACTCATACGTGGGGCTGGGGCTACACTGAAACCACGTAGAGGTCGTTTTTACTTTATCCTGCTGTTCATAAATATTATTTTTAGGGCTGTGCCTGGAGGAACCGTTTGTGAGAATCGAGGGACCAAGAGTGGCTGAGCACTACCTGAGGCGGCAGGGGAGGTGCCTGCAGGAGCCAGCAACTGTGGGAAGTGTGTGTCAGGTGGCTGGTGGCTGTCTGGGTCAGGCAGTGCTATCGGTAGTCTGGATGGATTCTCTTGGTATCACTGGTGTGTTTGCTCTTGTAAGCAGCAACTGAAGAGAGTTGAAGTGTGGTCTGGCTGGCTGTTGCGAAGAAGCTGGACAGCTCAATGCGATAGCCCTGCGGGAAGCTGGTGTTTGCAGAATTGTTAGCTGTGGAACAGCATGGGTCTGGCCCCTGCTAGAGCCTGCTCACCGGTGTAGGTGTAACTTCACAGGAGAAGGACTGAGTAAATCATGGAAAACATTCTGCTTAGAAAATCCTAGTAGTGTCTATAATCTTTGTCACTTTCTCTGGTTGCCTGTTTGCTTCTATTATCATTTAAAATACTGGAGAAGCAGTGTGGAGAAGAAGTGTGGCAAGGAGAGGGTTTTTTTGGTGATGGTGGTTGTTGCTTTTTTTTTTTTTTAAATCTGCTTCATTATTAGACGGTTCTGCAACATAGCTTGACATAAACTTCCTAAAAAAGCTATGTGAAAGTAAAGACAAGATATTTTTGTGAACTTCCAGTCTGGTCACCATGCCAACATTGCTCTTTTTACTCAAATCCATATGCTGGTAGTTTTCATTGGCTTTTCCTGGCAAGTTGAAAAGAAATTTTCTCCTCAAATTGTTATTTTCCTGATAAAGCTCAAGTCTTTATAAATCTCTTGATTTCTTTTTCCCCCTCTTTTTGCATTGGCATAATTAATAACAGAGTAATTAAGTCTTTATTAATTAATAACCAAGTAATAACAGTAGTTAACACAGGAAGTTCCATCTGAACATGAGGGAAAAAGTTCTTTACTGGAAGAGGGGCTGAGCACTGGCACAGGTTGCCCAGGGAGGTTGTGGTGTCCCCTTCCTTGGAGATATTCAGAAGCTGCCTGGCTGCAATCCTGGGTAACGTGCTTTAGGGGACCTGCTTGAGCAGGAAGGCTAAATGGTCTAAATGGTCTCCAGAGGCACCTTACAACCTCAGGCGTTCTGTGATGAACGGAATGTGTGTTCTTGCCATGAAAACAGTTTGTGTTTACTACATTTTACAAAACTTTGAATGCATTGACAGGCCTAATTAATATGGCTAGTATACTTTTTTTGGAGGATAGTGAAGTGTATGTGTGGGAATGTATATTAATATACACCATGGATGTTCTCATTATTTGAGGAAGTTTCAAAAAGACTGTCCTCTTTTTGTAAAGAGAGATTTTTCTAATTTTGAAATGACTCTGGGACCTCCAACTAAACAACTTCGAATTGATGCTTCAATTATTTAAAGGGTAAAAGTTTTTAAAGAGCCTTATCAGGTTACTTTGGAGGTTTGAAGTAAGGTAGATCTGTTTATAGATGTTAAAAATGAAATCAAAGCAGTATTAAAAAAAATCACCTGGCACCACAACTTAATTTTGTGGTTTTTTTTTTTAGGTAATCTTTAGTGAAGGTGGAGGAGTAGATTTTTGATACAGTCTTACTGAGATGTTGTTGGGGAGGGAAGAAAAGGACAGAGTACTTGGGATATCAGCAGGAATGTGCCCATGTAATGGAATATGCTGCAGGATACAAACTTGTGCTGAAGCTTCAGCTTTTCTGTTGTGCCCCCCCACTGTTGTCCCCCACCCCTCTCCAAGAGTGAGCTTTTACAGTTGGGTACATGGCTTAGTCTGAGGAATCCCCCTGGGAGTCACTGCTGAGTAAGTTTTTTTTGGTAACTGCTGAAGTTCTTAGTGCTGCACTTTGGGAAAGTAGCTATGGTATACAAGTGGCCTTTAACATATAGCAGAGACTTCAGAGGTGCCGAAGAAGTTGCCCTATACAAACAGGTTTGTTTTTCCAGGAGGTAAACTAGGCTGGGAAGAAGAAAAGCTCGCCGTTGTTGAGATTTGCGTTTGAGAGTATTTACTTTTAAAAAGCAAAACAAGAAAAAATCTGCTGTTCTAATGAGGCATAAATGTACCATTTAAAATGCAAAGCAGAATCTGAAGTGCATGTTAGTCTCACTAAGTGAAACTACTGATCAGTATCAGTATTTCTGCTAACAACAACTTAATCAGCTCTAATATATTTAGAACTGCAGATTACAGGTTCATCTCAAAACAACTTTGCATTCTGATTAGGCCTTCAGATACCCTTCGCTCAAAGAGCCAGATCAGCTCTAAACATAATTCCTCATGGAGAGGCTGACAAGAACCATGAAGAAAATGTCATGATACAACAGTAGAAGAGGGCATAGGGATTCTATTATGTGTACGTAAAGACAAATTTATCATTGGTAACAAAAGCAATATTACTATTTAATACTGCTTATCTCTAATGTTTGGAATGTGTATGATGCTATATGAAATCTTCAGGGTTATGTGAGGATCTCAGTTTCCAAGTCCTGCCTCTGGGCTTCTGATTCACAGATATAGTATCAGAATTTTCCTCCCTTCTCAGAAGGGGTATATAGAGAGCTGTTCGACATGCTAATTATATTTTTTGGCTTTATCTTGAAACCGCATAAACTGCATCTCTGTTGTGAATCCATTCATATGGATGGATGGGACAGTTCTTATTATCCAGTATCTAACTTGGACAAGGAATAGGGGAGTGAGGTTTGACAGAAAATCTAGTTAGTGCTTCCCAGTTGAAGGGCATTGAGTATAATATTAGGAAGAGTATAATACTGGTATCTAACATGGCAAGGATACCCCAGTGTCGCTAGAGATCTCCTGGTTGTTTTGTAATGAAGTTGTAAAAATAGTTATTTGTATTGCTCTAAATGTTTTAAAAATGCTTTAGGCTAATATGTTTGAAAAGACAGACTGTCCTAACTGTTAGGTCTTTCACAGGTATGCCATAAAGCTGGTTTAGGTTTGCTTGTCATGGCAGTCTTCCATATTTTGGTCACTGCCGATGCTTTAAGGAATGCTTTACCATGGGAGTGTGGAAACCCAGCTGTATCTGAGATGTTGATGCTTTGTCAGATGATAGTTAAAATCTTCAGCAAAATAACCTAGTACAAAACGTAAGTTTGCATTGCCCAGTGGTGAATTCGCTCAAGTTCACCAATGATATGAAGGCCCTGACTCTCAATGGCCTGCTGAAATTATTAAGAGGCTCCAAACTTACTGTAGGGTCGAGCTTCTTGTGTACGTCAGTGATACAGTACACTTAAAAGTTAAGCTTGTTCTTACATGTATTGCTGCTTTTGCTGAGGGCTCTTTCTGTGTGCATGAGCATCCTTGTGGTTTCACTGGTGGCTGCATCAGAGGCCCGTAAGGAACCCAGAAACAAAAGGGCGGGGGAGGCATGGAAGAAGCCGTGCTAGAATAATACGGTGCTGCAGAAACTGAAGGGGAAGGCAAGAACATGTAGCTGTTTCAGATGTTGCTAGCAAAACGTGGTTTGTTTATCGATAGAACTTATCAAAAAGGTGGTTAAACTAGCAGTCTTGCAAATCATACACCCAGCAAACACCGAAGTAAGACTGTTTTTTGATGTGTCTTTGAATTTCCTTTTAAAGAAACTTTTGCAAAGCTATAGCGATGTATTTTTAACAGGCAAGTTAATCTTGGCCACTTCATGCTTCTGAATTTGTGTGTGCATCTTGTCACTCACATGCGTGTGAATAATGGAAATTGAAATTATTCTGAGTCAAAATAAGCAATGTTAAGTCTTCCAGCACTTGTTAAATCAAACAAAAACTGTATCTTCTTTAAAAATCTTACTTTTAATGAAGTGTTCCAAAGGATCTTGGGCAATAAACTTAGCTTTTAAAGTCTTCCAAATTTTCTAAAAGAAAACATACATATCTATCATATTAACAAAGAAATAGATTCTCAGTATTTTTATTTCAACCATTAACAAGATGTTACTGAATACTAAATCTTAACAAATTCTGCATTTTTTAAAATTTGGTTGTTTTAGAAGATAGGTCTCTTGAAAAGCCTTTTTTCCTCTTGATGCCAACGTATTTAGATGAGACTGACCACGATAATTATTTTGAAAGATAATCTCTGCTCTGTATGTATTTTCATGCTATCTGCTGGTGTGATAGATCCTTGATAATACTGCAGATTTATTGACAGACTTCAGTTTTGTTTTCCTGTGTTAAAGAGCCACTCGACGAGTTAAAATCATGTTTCTGAAGGCTGCAGCTTTAAGTCGTTCTACATCACAAATTGATTTTTGCATGAAGATCAGTAGTGCTGAGAGTGAACACACAAAGTCATCATTTGCTCACAGGAATTCTTTAGAATTTAGGAATTCTGTAAACGTACTTCCCACTAGCCAATCACGCACATATATGTTTACATACCATGTTTCATGTTTTTTAAGTGAAGTTGGGTGGTTACTTGCAGAGTCACAGAGGTGATGTGTACTGCAGAACTGCTGTAGATGAATGTTTCTTAGTCTTTCAATGCTGTATTCAAGCAGAAAACTTAACTCAGTCATGTTTCAATCTGACTGTCGAGGAGGGGATCTGAAAACCTGGATGCAACTTGTAGTCTGAGCACCTGTGCTGGACAAAGAATTAGATAGAATGTATTTTCTCTTTAGGGCGTCAGTGGGGCAGGGAGCTTACTCATTGTTTAGAGAATAAGCTCTTCCTTTTTAGACATTATTTTGGGCGAACCTAAATCATTTCCTCATTTCCTTTTTTTTTTTTTTTGAACAGTTCTGAAAGGAAGGATATGGGCTTGATGCAGGTGTTGCTAGATGTGTGGATGTGTGTGTAGTTTTGGCTCTTACTGTACTTGAGGTGAAACTAAAGAATTGCAATTGTCCTCTGGCTCTGGAATTGGTGGGAGCAGTCTAAACTGCACTGAGGCAACCAAAAGTTTTGCTGTTGACCTCAGGGCATCAGGCTTTGGCATCGTGTATATATATGAACGTTGATGTACGTGTATCTACGTTGCTAAGATGTGTAAGATTTTAACCAAAACCAAAACTCACCAAATATAGGGTGAGGTAAATCCTAGAAAGATACGTAACTTCTTTGGATGTTGCTATAGAAGCTACATAGGTGGATTCCTTTTCTTTTTTCCTTTTTTTTTTTTTTCACTTGGTCTTTAGTAAATGAGTGAGATTGGAACAGGAATACAGAATCGAACCTACTAGTTTAAATATTTTTTTTCTTTTTTTCCCCCTTGGAAGCAAGCATCTAATCTTCCTCGGGGAACCAATGTAGTTCTCAAGTCGTTTACAAAAAAAGAAAAGATAATGTTATTGCAGCTTCTGCAGTGTCATTACACCTTTCCAAGTGGAATTCACTGAACTTCAGAGGAATGGGTTTATAATCTGAGCAAGGTAGTCACTTGTTTATGTATGCATACGTAGAAAATACTGTTGCAAATATCCTGTAGTTGAAATCTAAGCTGTATGTGTATGTATGAACAAAATCACACACCTGTACCTAATATATGCTACAATCTCTTTTGTATCTTATTTACCACTTCAAAAATGAGTATTCTTCCTTAATTACCTCCTTGGACATGGAAATGTGGGCCTCAGTAATGCTTTCTTCAAAGCCACCTGGCCCATTCCATTATGGCTGGGGCAGATTTGTTTCACAAAATAACCAAACAAATACATATGTGTCCGATTCTTTTAATAAGCACCAAGTCCAAAGACAAAATGTGACCCTTGTGCTTAATGGTATTCTAACGGTATCCTGTTCTAAATTAAATTCCAGGCTAACCTTTGCTTTGTGGATATAGACAACCATTTCATCGAGCTGCCGGAAGACTTGCCCCAGTTTCCAAACAAACTTGAGTTTGTTCAGGAGATTTCAGAGATACTAATGGCATTTGGAATTCCACCTGAGGGAAACCTTCACTGTAGTGAAAGTGCCTCCAAGATGAAGAGCCTCAGAGCATGCGACCTAGTTTCTGATAAAAGAAATGGGAACATAGCAGGATCACCTTTGAATTCCTATGAGCTGCTAAAGGAAAATGAGACCATTGCAAGACTCCAAGCACTAGTTAAAAGAACAGGTGTGAGTCTAGAAAAGGTAAGCTATGACATGATCTACGCAGTCTATGGAACCTCAGTAGCAGACGGTCTGAAGTGTTGATCTAAAGAGTGGCTTTGTGTTCACTGGAAAGAACTTCATTTAACATGTACATAAACCTTGTGAACATTTGTGGAGACAAGTCATAGGGGAGGATTTTTTTTTTTTTTGCCAAGATCATGTATTTAAAAATACATCTTGCCTTGTGTATTCTTGATTTTAAAATTTATTCTAAATTTACATCACTTTCTTGTGATTTACATGGCTAAAACTGACATCCAGATAATCCTGAAGTTGGAATCCAACCTTGTTTGCTATGGGTATCTTTGTTTTACATTGTGTAGAGCATGTGCAATTTTGCTTGCCTATTATCTGCTTGCTCTAGAGATGCTGTGATATGTTTCTAGTTGACATTGTAAAGCGTGTTAATGTCTGATCCACCAAGTGAATGTGTACACAGCTTGTGGTGACCCCAGTTGTATTTTTGAGTTGGGGGGGGGGGGGAAATGTGGCCCTTCTTGCATAAAAGATTTTACCTGAAGAACCACTGTGGAATTTTTATACCTTTGTAGAACAGAGTGAAGGCTTTCTGAGTAAAACTTTTATTTCTGGCATGTTTAAGTTATCTTGACCAGTTCTTCCTTGAGACTTACTCCTACCGATGTGACCATAACCTGGCCTACAGGTGGGGACAGAGACAGAAATTGTGTGATCTAGAATCAAGGAGAGCAGCTTTGAGGGGAAGGGTCTGCGTGGGGGTTATAAGAAGCCTCATTTGGTTACTAACTAGACAGGATTAGATGCTCAAATTAGCTATGTTCCTCTTCAGGTTTTTCTTTTGCATTTTCTTCTTACCAGTTTTCCCCTGAACAAGAAGAAGCTTTTGTTCTTTTGCTGATTGGATTGGGAAGTGATGGGAGTCTGTGCTCTCTTCCATAATAAAGAACAGTTTGTCCCATTTTATTAGCCTTTGTGTGTTAATGGGGGAGTATAGATTATAGCTGTCAACACTTTTCTCAAACACTTATAAACTGCATAATACCAAATACCTAATTAAATGTATAGATGCCAAGTGCTCCTCATGGAATGCAGTTAGAAAAAATGGCTGAACAGCACAGCGCTCTCTTTTAGAGAGCATAGCTGTAGGATGCATTTTACAGTTGGCCTTGGATTGGTATAACCAAGGTGTTTAAAGAAGTGTGGCGCACTTGCAGCAACTGCATCACAGTGTAGATGTTGCGAGCTATAGGTATTGTGCTGGAAGATGCATGGAGGTGCCTTAATTAACAAAGACAAGAGCAGCAAGTGTATACTTAAAATAGTGCATGAATGCTCGTGGCTTTGATTTTTTTTTCCTAGCTTCCCAATTCCTATCAAAACTAATGTGAACTGAATATCCAAATCTCATGTTGCTGTTTTCGTAAATCTTCACTCACGTGTTGTCTGAAAAATGCATTTTGTTTTATTAGAGATGACTCTGGACTGTGTAGTGATGAACAGTGCATTATGATGCTGAAGACCTAGGTTGCGGGAAATAGGCTAACAGACATGCACAACTTGTTTTGACCTTACATATCTGAATTCATTTGAAAGCTGGTGTGTATTAACCTGTAACAGCGCGTAACATGGACTTGTGTTACACGAGACAGGGATATGTATTGGTTTAATATACATGGATAGCAAAAGTCCTCTACAGAAAACGGAAGGGTAAAAGTACATGAAGTATATGGCGTATATGGGCATGTATACAGCTATCGGCACATTTTTAACCTAAAGCATATCCAGTGCAACCAGTTCTGAAATAGGATATGGTTTATTACTGAAGGGATAGCTTTTATAGACAGTTTGTTTCTATTTTTTTGATGTTGCTGTTTTATTGCAGTGCTTGAAACTGTAAATATTTTTTTTTCTTATTTTTGAAGACTAGAATGTTGAATCAGTAGCAGCTGAATGGCAGACTAGGTCTTGTGTGCCCGTAATACCTGAAAAAGCAACAATATACAAATAAACTTTTTTGGGGTGTGTGTGTGTTCGTGTATTTCCTCAGCTGGAGGTGCGAGAGGAGACCAGTAGCAAAAAGGATCTTAAAATTCAGTGTGATGAAGAAGAATTCAAGGTTTACCAGCTGAATATTCAAATCCGTGAAATTTTTGCCAACCGCTTTACACAAATGTTTGCAGATTATGAAGTGTTTGTCATTCAACCCAATCAGGACAAGGAATCTTGGTTTACAAACAGGGAACAGATGCAAAACTTCGATAAAGTAAGTTGTAATAAAAGAAGTCAATTTAAAAACTATAGCAGTATTTATGCCTAAGACTGTGTTCACTGGATCATAAAATGGTAAACAGTACTATCAATTTTGTAATTTCTTCCTTCAGTTTCAGTGTTCCCCCCAAAAGACCCGTCTTGTATATTATGTGGGAAAAATAGTTACGTAAACACACTTGAAGATGTTCTTTTAAGGATACTGTAGGAAAATATGTACCTTAGGAAGTCTCACTCTATGGTTAACCTCTACGTTAGTGTTAAATATTTTTAGTGAAAATTATTCGTTTTGTTTTTCTGTTTGTTTTTAACCAGAGGTATTGCTGAGTCTGTTCATGAATAAAGCCCTGACACCACACAGCTCTTAGGTACATGGGTACCAAATATCTGTTTTCAGTGAAATACAGCACCCAGCTCTTCAGGGTTTACTAGTAAACTCTGTACGTTCTTTACTGGAGATCGGATGTTTGTCAGCAGGATAGTATGTGGGTAAAGATTATGCTGGATCACTACATGCTAGAAGGCTAATCAGATTTCCATCCAATCATATGAAAAGATTCTCATCAACTTCATAATCTGAGCCTAGCCGGAAGTATGGAATACCCACACCTGCAGTACTTTTATTGTGGTTTGCTGGGATTCTATTGATTTGTTTTTGTTCCTTCTTTTAGAAAATGAAGGAAATTGTAAAACCACAGCTTAATAATTGTTGTGCTGTATAGTAGGTGATAATTATGAAACTGAAAATTTCTTATTGATTGCCTGTTTTGGAGATAGAACTGGTGTCTGTATTAAATCTAGGCTTTGAATGGTTCTAAAACACCTTAGTACACCCTTAATTAGAAAAAATTTGAGATATTTTTGGCTGTATCTCTGCAGAGCAAGAAACATTCTTATTTGCTTGCTGTCTTTTAGGCATCGTTCTTGTCAGACCAGCCTGAGCCTTACTTGCCTTTCCTCTCAAGATTCCTGGAGACACAGATGTTTGCATCTTTTATTGACAATAAGATTATGTGCCATGATGAAGATGACAAAGACCCTGTTTTGAGAGTATTTGATTCTAGAGTGGACAAAATTAGGCTGCTAAATGTTAGAACACCAACTCTACGCACATCTATGTATCAAAAATGCACAACCATTGATGAGGCTGGTAAGAATAAGAAGCTCCTTTCTTGGCACCTAAGAAAATACAACTAGTCAGTGCTACTTGTTGTAGATATTAAGTTAAAGTTAAGCAACCATTCTCAACACTAAAAAAAAAAGAAAAAAAAAGCCAGGGGGAGGGAGCGGAGAGGAAGAGAACAAAAATCTGAGGTATAAAGCTTAATTGAGCAAGCTAAATGTTATATAGGATGCAGAGATGAAATTCACATAACAAGTAATTGACCTTAACTGTTTTCCTGTATGCATTGATGTGTAGAAAAAAGCTTGAGCCTAAGAAGATAAGCATTTTTCTCCTTAATGCACTCTTTGTTTGATGCTTAATACACTCTTGTACTAGTGTGCTTGTTGAGGTCCATAAGAAACTTTTGCCTCCTCTAAAATTTGCAATCTGCTTTTAGCTGTGGATATATGATTATACATTAATGTCTGATTAAGACAGGTGTTTAAAAAAATTCAACTTTCTTACTATTTCAGAGAAATCAATTGAATTAAGACTGGCAAAAATAGATCACACTGCAGTCCATCCACACCTGCTGGACATGAAAATTGGACAAGGAAAGTATGAACTTGGATTTTTTCCCAAGCTTCAGTCTGATGTTCTATCTACTGGACCAGCAAGCAACAAGTAAGCAAGCTAGGACAACAGGTGCTGGATCTCGGTTAGAGCTATAAGAATAGTACTAAAGCACAGATACCGCTTCAGTATCAAAAACCAAATTTGAAAACAAATTCAGTATTTTCTTCCTTCAAAATGAAAGTAATTCGGAAAAGTGATATATATGGGTTGTACATGGTAGTTTTTGTTCTGTTTTTATTATCTGGAATTCTAGAAAGACGAAATTGACCTAAGGAGCCCTGTTATAATTGAGGTACTTCTGAGTTACATTGAACTGCTGCTGATATAAAAAGCAGATCTCCTTAGTTAAGAGCTAGTGTATGATTTAGGATATCTTCTTATTACAAACTTGAAGAAAGAGGAAAAAGGTGTAACTGGGTATCCTAAAAGAATGGAAAAATACAAAACAAGTGTATGTGATCTAATTTTCTGAGTTCCTCTGGTTGTCCAAGACTGGCTGCTTCTACAGAGATTCTTTGTGTGTATTTGCAGCTGCGCTTTGTCTGGCAAAATTGATGTTGACATATTCAATATACAATGAGATAGAAACTTATTTTTCCCCCATTACTACTCCTCTTCACCTGGTTCTTGACAGTTGCTGAGTAAGTCTTCTGTCTGTAGGTGGACAAAGAGAAATGCTCCTGCACAGTGGAGGCGGAAGGACAGACAAAAGCAACACACGGAGCACCTGCGTCTTGACAATGATCAGCGAGAGGTGAAACCTGTTCAACTCTAGAGATCTGATATTTATTTATTGTTTGATTGATTGAGTAGTGAATGGTCTGTAACATTTATGGAATGTCTGTAGTTACTTGCAGTCCATCTCTGCTCTCCCTTATTTGTACAAATGAAGTTCTCTGTTGTTAGGAGTCCAAAATAACTTGGTTTGTGAATTGGTTTTAACCTTGGTTAGGTTTGTCTGCCTATTTTTAGTCTAAAGCATTAGTTCTTTCATGTGAGTTTACAGTGCTTCTTACATTCAGAACGTTCCCGTTAAATATCCTTTTCCTGACTCTGAGCCTGTTGAAGAAGTCATTCACTATGAAAGGGTGGGCCAATGCTATGCTATTGCAGTGTTGCTCTGGAGATTTACTTTGAAGCTCTACTTTGCTTAACTGTATGTTCTCCACAGAAGACAGTATTCTCTTGCCCTGTTAAATATTTTCAGAAAAGCTTCGCTTGGAATTTTAATGTAATCTCGCATCTGTTAGGATAGTGTAGTCAAGATGAAATATATTTCTTTGTTCAGTTCCATCTTTCATGGGAGTGATGAGTTTAATTGCCTTTCCAGTGTACTTATTTCCAGAACTTTATTGTTGGTTTGTGAAGTGAATTGAAGTGTTGTGTCATCTATAACCACGGAACAGAAAAGTGTCTGCATGTACTAAGAAGCTCCAAGTAATTTCTGGCTTTGACATGCTTCACGTGCTCAGATAATTCGGAAGTATTTTTTACTTAGAAGTCACAGAAGTGAACAAGAGTTGATTTATAATCTCATTATTGCTTTTAAAAATTACAATGTTTAGCACACGTAATTTTATGAAATAGCAATTAGGTAATGACAAAGAAAAATCTAGCCTCTGTTTGTTATTTTTCCACTTTGTTTGCTTTTAACTGTATCTTCACTAGTTGATTATCCTATAGGATTTATTCTGTCACAAGACAATTTCTGAGGAATAAAAATTGCAAATACATGCTCAAATGAGAGTACCAACTGCCAGATTAATCTGTGCTGCTATTTGTGCAGGGCTTTATGCTGTACCTCGTTGATTACATAGTGCTGTTTGGATGCTGACCCCTTTCCCAGGTGACTCAGACTTTCCTATTAAGTCTGAAAGAAAGGGGAGGGAGCCCTTTGAGATGAATGCTGCATCAGGCTAAGCAGGACGCAGTGGTTTGAAAACGTACTGTTGGGAGTTTTAGACAAATTGAAGCTTTGGGACAGTCAACCAAAATCTGTGACATTGAGGCTTAGTGGCTTCTAAATTGCAGGTATTTGTGCACAGTGGAGGTCAGAGTTTACACCAATCCAATGATTAAACATCATCTTTTTCTTTTTTCCTTTCAGCTTCATTACTTATTTGTTTTTATGTTGATTGGTTGGGAGTTCTGCACGGTATTATGTCTTCACTCTTCTCCTTTTCTGTTTTGCCTACTTGCTTTTATTACTTCATGTATACTTACCTCTTTCACTTTACATGGTCTGTTTGGCTTTTTGCTACCAACTTGTCCTGCCAGCACCTGGACTTTTCCATGCCAGAGCTTCAGTTGCAGTTATGTTTAGGCTGGGACCAGCATGATTGGCCCTTCATGCCCACTATAAAATCTGTGTCAGAACGTTATCTGGTATGTTAAATGCACAATATGACTGTAATCATAGTTCTGGATAAAGATGCATAGTTTATATCATAGCTCTTTAGTGCAAGGCTGATGGAAAAGATGCATTTTTTCCTCTTTGGAAAGATTACATCTTGTTTGATAATTCTGTCTGTAAGATATTAATAAGTTAATACAGTAACATTAATATTACTATATTAATGTTAATAAGTTATCAGAGTAATAAGTTACTTATTAATCTGAAATATGTACTAATTTTGAGTTTTAGATCCTGTACTAATTTATTGCTTATTCACAGCTAGCTATGCTCCAACCAATCTGTGCTCACAAGGTTTTCAAAACGTTTGTGAAATTGTCTCTGGGGTGAAAACAATGACAACTACTTGATGGTAGTAATAGGAGCAGCATAGCTTTCAAATAAGGTCCAGGAGATCATTTTGCTCTAAAATGTAGATGATTCACAGCTGAAAGCTGTCAGTAACATTTTGCAGCTGCTTCCTGAAAGACAAAGGAGGCTGGGCAAGAAACAAGAGACTTGCAGAAATGGGTCTCAGATGTTGCCAAGGTCCAGGCACGAGTTTTTATGCAGTCCATATGTAGACCACAGGCTGCCATTTGAAGTCTTGGTCTAGGTAACTCATACACACTTGCATTTTATATGGAAAAAAATAGCAAGACTGTTCTCAGTTTTTGAGGGATTAACTAAATCTATGCATCTAAATATCCTTGTCATTTTGTATTGTGTCTTTGTTATTTAGTGATGTGTTCTAATAGTAGCTAAATAATGTAAATGGGGATTTGATTTTCAGTGAAATAATAGATTAACAGTCCATGCCCACTATTATGCTGGATATAAAGAGGGGACTCTTCTGAAAGAGGCTGTGGTCCTTTCTTCCTCGTTGCATTGAGAGCTGTTGGTAAAGATACCTTTACCCCTTTTCTCTTGGCAAATTAGTCTCACTTGCTTTTTTTATTTTCTGTCCCAATACAGAAGTATATCCAAGAAGCCAGGAATCTGGGCAGCACTATTCGGCAGCCCAAGCTATCTAACCTCTCTCCATCAGTAATTGCACAAACAAACTGGAAGTTTGTAGAAGGATTGTTGAAGGAATGCCGAAACAAGGTAATTCAGAGAATTTCTGTTCTCTTGTTCTCTTCTCATCCTTTGTGGACCATGTTTTGGCCAATACATGTGCACTCCTGCTCTTCTGCCCTGTGTCTCTGCTTTATGTATATACCCAGCTTGTTTGCGTAACAGTGAGAAATTCATGAAGAGAGATCGTATTCAGAAATTCTGCCAGGAGTGGAAATTTTATCGTGTGATCTTAGATGAAAAATGATAGACTGAATATTTTGATGGGTCGTCTTCATACTGCTGCCTATATCTATTTTAGCATATTTCATTTATCACTGAGACTATACTATTTCAACAAGAGAGAATATTCCAAAATAGGAGTTTGTCATGAAAACACAGAGCTGTGTTGCAGGGTCTTGCTGCTTGGCCACTAATTTGTCAAATTGTGGCCTGCTCTTCTGTTTATTCAGATTACCATGTGGAGGTTTATATGTGCCCATTTGCAAGGCCCTTGTTAGAAAGATGGAGGGGGCTGTAAAGCAATCAAACCCGGTGCAGCGGTGGCTTGTAAAAACAAGGATAAAAGAAGTGCAGTCCTGCTCAAGTTTCAGAGATACTATGTATGCTCAGTTATTCTGCCAAATCATTGCTACTCTATCCTTCCTTGTTTGTTCTTCCTTGTTTGTTCTTTCCAGGAGAAGCAGTTTCTCTGGAAGTTTCTCTGCTTCTCCTGGAAAGAGTTCAGCAGAGGGCCACAAAGATGGTACGGGGCCGGGAGCATCTTCCCTATGAGGAAAGGCTGAGAGACCTGGGTCTGTTCAGCCTGGAGAAAAGAAGACTGAGAGAAGATCTTATCAATGTTTACAAATATCTTAAGCATGGGAGACAGAGGGATTTGGCCAACCTCTTTTCAGTGCTCAGTGGGGACAGGACAAGGGTTAATGACAACAAGATGGAGCACAGGAAGTTCGACACCAAAAAGAACGAACTTCACGGTGAGGGTGACGGAGCACTGGAACAGGCTGCCCAGGGAGGTTGTGAAGTCTTCTTCTCTGGAGATATTCAAGGACCATCCGGATGCCTACCTGGGCAGCCTGCTCTAAGGAACCTGCTTTGGCAGGGGGTTGGACCTGATGATCTCTTGAGGTCCCTTCCAACCCCTACAATTCTGTGATTCTTCAGAAAGTCTGAATGATCTTAGAAGTCCATGTGGAAAGAACTAACTCTTTTGGTTTGTCCTTTTTAAGACCAAGAGGATGTTGGTTGAGAAAATGGGGCGAGAAGCTGTGGAGCTGGGTCATGGTGAAGTGAATATCACAGGTGTAGAAGAGAATACCCTGATAGCCAGTCTGTGTGACCTCTTAGAAAGGATATGGAGCCATGGTCTGCAAGTCAAACAGGTGAGGAACAGATATTCCTGCATGTTACAGAGCATACTTCCATAAAGTCACATTTTGCTATTCTTCCTTCTGCTTTCAAAGGATACTTAGTGTGTGTACATAGATGTGTTAAATACTGCACGCAACCCCCAGCATTTTTTATGTCAGTTAATGCCTCCCTGTCTGTCTTCACTTTTTGCTGTGGGGTGGGTGCAAATGCACACACAGATTTGTTCCACAGATTACTTTTTGAACACTTTCTTTCCATTTAACCAAGGTCTTTGTGTTTGTTTTTCTGTTTTGTTTTTTAATAGAATGGTAAATAAGTCTCTGATTTTTTAAAAAATATTTTTGTTATTTAAATGTATAGGATTTAACGCAGGGTATGTTAAATGTGGTGTCACTGGAATATGGTATGGGGAATTTTTTCATGAAGGGTAATTTAATTTTTAAAAGTAAAACCCGTGCTATTTTGTTTCTTTCACAATTATGTAGGGGTAGTTAAGTGTTGCTTGTGGGGTTAGGTGGAGTTTGAAGGTTTTTATTCTCTCCTCATTTGTACAAAAGAATAACAAGGAAACTGAGGATTGTAACTTTTTTAAAAAAATAATTTGCAGAATAAATGTATGTAATCCAAACAACTGTAATTCGGTATCTGTCCACAGCACCCAAACACGAGTGTTTAAATCTGCTCTCCTTCAAACTTTATAGCAGTAGTTTCTCTATGTGAAGATTTATCATGTGATTCTCTCCCTTCCCTCTTGTATATCACTTAGGATAGAAGCTGTACTGCTTTCGTCTTAGAAGACAGAGCATCAGTATACTCTGCTTCAACTCAGATTTGGGCCTTTCAGACCACCAGACGGCCAACCCTACATAAGGTTAATGCTTTGGATTGATTGCAGATGTTGGCAAACAGTGCTGAATGGTGGAATAAATAGAGTGGTGGAATCTAATAGAGGCCTGATGGAGGAAGTGCTGTGCATCTAATACTATGATCCACAGTAAACCTGCACTACTAATTCTCTGTGTACTCTGGCCTTTATTAAATATGGAAAAGCCTGCTGTTTTATACATTGATTTTATTTTAGTTTTCAATAATGAGCCAAGGAAGACTACTTTCTCAATTGACCGTAGTAATGAGGATGGTTTTCCTTCCACCAGTCCTTGCTTTTACCTGTTTCCTGCTGATGAGCCCTGATAGTCCAACATTAGCTGACCTACCAATTCTTCCACATGCAAAGTGAATCTGCACCTTCCTTTGCCCAAAGCAGTGCAGGAGAGTTGTAGAATGTAGGGTCTGATGACCAAAGCAGTCTGAACTTTCAGAAGGCCTTTGTTGTTCCCTTGCCTGTCTTGCTTTTTTTAGGCTGTCGTCTCTTCCCTTTTAGAAATAGTTTGTGTCATCATTGCTACTTGAAGTTAGAGCAGAGTAACATGATGGTAAAGGAAGTGGGCAGATATCTGCTGCATGAGTCCTTACATCCATTGTGATTGTTGGCATATATTTGCTACAAGATTCTTTGTTTGCTGCTATATGTGATCTTTTGCGGTTCTCCTTGCCATGGCAGCAAGATGCTGAACACTAGACTGTGCATGTGTGTGTATGTTTATTCAGAGAAATACTGTTTTCAATGTAATCATTCCCCGGTTGATGTTTTCATGTTCTCTTTTTATGTTTTTATAAGACTCACAATTTTGGCTTCCCATGTTGGATCTGTCAGGTATTGAGGCATTGGGCTTTTCTGAAATTTTTTTAATACCTTCACCAAAAAATATTTTCAATAAATTTCTTAATGCAAATATAAAAGACACTTTGTGCTTTATCTTCTGGAGACAAAATGTTTCGTTTGGTATGGATATAATGTCTTGGAATGAGCCATCATGACTGTTAGTGAGCTGTAGAATAGAATTGATTAGAGACGTTTAAATATATTTTTTAAAATTTTTTGACTTTCAGAGTTGAACCATAATTACTGCACTTCAGGAAGGTACTTACATGATTTTATATGTGACATCAATAGTACTGAATTGATAGCTCTTGCTTTATAGTCATGGTTTCTTTCTGCACAAAGTTGTAACTAAAAGTCTGGCTTTATTATACGACTGGTCTTATGAAATGCAGAATTGCTAGATTTTTACTGGGTTTTCCAGTTAAATATTAATTTAGGAAGATAATAGCTAATAGTAATTAATTTTCTTTGTAAATCAGTCCAATTAATGTGCTGGAGAGACCCTACTCAATTAATGCTGCCTTCTGTGGCTTTGCTAGTCTTTTACTTATCATGCAGAATATTTTAAGATGAAACCAAGAATCTTTTATTTTGCCAATGAAATATTTCCTGCCTTCTTTTTTTTAAGTCACCTGAGGTTTAAGAAAGAAACATAATGAGCGAGATGCACCTTTTTAACCTTCTTTGACAGATTAATCTTGACCTAAATACTACATCCCAAACTTAACTTTAAAGTCGTTTCTATAATGTGTAGAACTAGAGTATTCTTGCTGACAAGCTTTTGTTCTCCTACTTATGTTTTGGTTTGTTTTTACCTTACCGTGTTCGTAATTATCCAGGTCCTTTACCGGATGAAATTGAGGGAAATCTTTTGAGTTTCTGCAAATTGACAGCATGCATCTATAGCCCTAAATTGCCCTGAAGGGAACAGATACTCAAGACTTGGTCTGGGTGTGAGATGGTTTACCCAGGCTGCTTCTGTGCATCTTGCCAGCTCGCTGCTGGAGAGGCAGGGAGGGAAACGCGTAGGAAAGATGACAGTCTCAGTCTGAGAACTTTGCTTATGCATAATGTTTTACAAGGAATTTAAATGTTTTCTTGTCAAGTTGATGAACAATCATGTTGATGAAGCTTGGCTGACTTTTCCAGATTACCGGAATCATTACATTGTAGTAGTTTTTGACTGTGTTTTATTTTCTCATCCTCTTTACAGCTCCCGACCAACTGAAACTTGTCTTTTTTTTTAAATTAACGACTTCGTAGGAGAAACATATTTGAAGCAAGCTTGTTGTTGTTGTTATGGCTGATACATTCTATGATGATTTAAGCCTTTTTATTCAGCTTATAGTTATATCTCCTGAATCGGGATCCTGTATTTTGTAGTAACTAATATATTTTTAATTCTAGGGAAAGTCTGCTTTGTGGTCTCATCTGCTACATTACCTTGAAAACAGACAGAGAAGAACTACATCAGGCAGCTTCAGTACCTCAGGTAAGATTAGCTTCTACTGGAAGATGATGAACATACAAACAAAACAGCCGAGTAAAAGCTGCCTGCTGATTTGCACCAAGTAAAGATTGTTTCCTTGGGAATAACCCTTCATAAAATATAACCAAATCGAGTATTTGATTTGCTATGGGATTAACATGGACCTGATTTATTGTCTCAATATGTTTTGTGGAAAATTAACTTGTTTGTGATTGCAGTAGTCAGATACCAGAAATATCTGATGCTTCAAAGACAGACTTTAAAATGGGTCTGCTCCAACATAAAATCTTCCTTATAACCTATAGCCATAGGGCTTCATGACTGACAAAGCCTACCAAGTCATAGATGGGCTGGGAGAATGCATGTAAGCACACAAAATTGCGTTGTACTTCCTGAATTTTACATTGTTTCTTAAAAAAAAAAAAAAAAGGAGGGAGAAAAGTGGGAGGGAGGGCAGCCAAACAGTAGTCTTAACTGTTTTTTAAAAGAGGTCATTTAAAAATGCAAAAATCACTTAAGAAATGCATTGTAATTTTTGACATAGCAAATGTTGTAGTAAAAGTAACATTGCACGTAAGATCTATTGATAATGTTTTCCAAATTATTAATGTAATTTTTAAATGCTACTTTTTGTGTCAGATGAGTATATATAAGGTATAATTTCGTAGACCGAACTTTTTTTTTTTTAAAAAAAATTGTATTTAAATTGCTATAAGCAATTTGCTTAGCATGACTAAAACTTGTACATGTTAAAGTCTCCTGAATGTCACTTGGTCCTGTGCACAGGGCTTTTTGTGTATCAGATGGAAGGTTGTGCCTGTCCTAGGCTTTCTGACTTGGGACTCAGGGCAGGGGACTATATTTAATATATGATTTGATTCTAGAGTGAAATTTGAAATAAGAGTAATAATGTTGCTTAAATTGCAAATTAAGACTGTTGATGTTACAGGAGTGTGCGGAGTGATAGACTAGTTGAACATATGGTTGTGGTGTACAGAGTAAAATGTTGAACACTGTTTTCTAATGTCAGTTTGACTATGAAATAAAATAGGGTAGACTTTAGAAAATAATACTTGATTAATATATGTCTTAAGCCACTTGATGTCATACCAATTTCAGCTGAATTTGAGCTCATTAATATATTAATGCTCACTGAGTGCTGATCTGCATAACCCTCTGTGTAGCGTATCATATTTTCATGTCATTGGAAATGGAAATATGCCACAATATCTTTGCAAAGCTATGACTCACCAAAACAGCAAGAGTGCAGTAGGGTTCATTACTTGTATGAGTCTTTTAAAATAAATAAAATAAAAAATTAATCACCCCTTTCTACATGCAAGTTGGTGTTAATTTGCCTTCTTCTTATATTGATTTTTAAAATCTTTAGATGGTTTTCATTAACAGAAAATTCTGTTCTTCTGGATCTAGGAATACTTCTTGATTCAGAAAGGAGAAAGTCAGATACCAGTCCAGCCATGTCACCTCTTAGAATCTCTCTCGTCCAGGATATGAGGTGAGTTTGAATTATTAAAACCAACACACCAAAAACCCCATGAGACTTGCTTTCGTATTTATTTTTGTGTAGACTGTGCACCATACAGGATGCATGCATTTCATACACTAAGAAGGGGATGTGGGGAGGGAACTTGCTGAACCATTTTAAAGTATATAGTGCAACCTTTTCACTGACTTACGGAAACATATTTCATACTGAGGAGATTTTACATTGTCACAGCTACTAGTTTATAGAAATACACTGATGCAATTTCATCTTTTTGTAATATTTTGTATTGTTTTATTTCCACAGAAGCGTGGGTGTAGCATATGTATTTTCCTAGTCATTTCCAAGTTGGTTGTATAATTCTGAGCTAAGTCTTGCTTCTCTGTGAAGAAAGCAGTGTAAAGAACTAGTTTAATATAAGGAATGATTTTGTCTAACATAATTTTAGTAGTGCTAATAACTATAACTATAACTTCTGCTAGATGCCCTTTCTTCAGTACATAAAAACAAAAAATGCAGAAGTTAAAATCCCGTCAAAATGAATTTATTATTTCCTCCTTTTTCCTTCCCAAAATCTATTTTTTTCAGTACGAAGGAGTGAATTGAGGATTTTCAAGGGTCATGCTTGTCCTTTCAGAGCATACCGTTTGCGTCTTGTACATTAGAAAAGCTACTATTGAGCACTGAAAATACAGTATGTAAAAAAAATAGGATGTAATTTTCCAAAGCACTCAGCCATAAATATTGCAGAAAAGTTCCAGAATGCTTCTTAAATCATGTGAAGCAATGGGCCTGCTTTAGAATTTTATAAAAGGGTACTGTGTTGCAGATTCTTCTTTTTCAGGCTCCTATTTTTTTCCAGCTAGTTATGCAAGGAGTTTAGCTACTGTTGAATATTAAGGTGACCATGTCTCTTTCTCCAGTAGTTTGGATGATATTTTGCATTTCTGGCAAAATTCCTTCTTCAACCTAGCTTGGTTTGAAACAGCTATCATGATTTGAAAATAATGTGCAGTGTCTTTGTTCTTTCAGGCATATCCAGAACATCAGTGAGATCAAAACAGATGTTGGCAAGGCCAGAGCCTGGGTTCGTCTCTCTATGGAAAAGAAGTTGCTGTCTAGGCATCTAAAGCAGCTGCTTTCAGATCATGAGCTCACAAAGTAAGATGGTTTATCTTGGGCAAAGCTTTTAATAATTAACCTTGTTTAGTTGTTTGACTTAAAAACAACAACAAAAAAACTAAAACAACAAAAAAATCATTTTGTCATTTGCTTAGTACTATGCAAAAAGAATGGAACAAACTAGCCTTCTAACCGTGTCTGTGTACCTGTGTATGAGCTAGTTCAGAGCCACAGAACGTCTGAGCTTGGAAGCGACCTTCAGAGATCATCTAGTCCAACTCCCCTGCTCAAGCAGGGTCACCTAGAGCATGTTACACACAAAAAATAGCTGTGTTACTATGATTTACTTCTGGGGGTCTTCAGATACAGAATCAATTCTGTCAGCAGACTTTCTTCGGTTTTGAGTTGAGAATTTCATCAATTGCTAGGGATTAAATCAAATAGGTCTTATGTCCAAACTCAACTACTTTGAGTTAAGCTTTTTATCTCAGTGCCTTCTCTGTAACTATTTTGTTTTCCTTAGATTTTCTGTTTTCACAGTGCATGGCAAAGTGCAGCTTAGATCCTAGTTGCAGTGCCGTCACAATATGAAGAGTGTAGAGTTAGATCCAGATGTTCTTCTGTGGTTCTGGTTAGTGTGACTCAGTGTGACCGTTCCTTAGCTTCTCAATTCTGTTTCCACATCTGAGATGTTTGTTAATTACATTCTCCTAGCCCTGTTCAGTGCAATGTAAAATAATGGAGATACAATTGGCTTCTGGTGTGCTTCAGGAGAGCAGATGAATGGTATACACCATGAAGGTGGCTGGAGGCTGTGTTGATCAGTTCTTGCATCTCATTGTGGGGTAATAAGCTTAAGATGAGATCTGGTAGTATCTTCTGAAATCTTCCGTCTAAATCTGCCAGAGCATGGCTGTCCACATCTCTAAATCGAGCTGTCTCGCAGGTTCATTTCTCTTCTTGTACACAGAAAAGGCTTTGCATTTATGTCCTGCTTAAGAACATGAAGTGAATTGGTTTCATAATAGTCAAATACCTGCTATGATGATCCATTTTTTGTTTCTATTACTTCTAAACATGTCAAAATGCACAACTTTGAATTCCTTTGATTATATATGAGATCATACAAAATTTGTGGAAAGGCCCAAGCATTAAGACCTAAAACACTGTTTAAAGAGCATTTGATGCTGCTATGGGAAGAAAATAAGAGAAGTACCTGATGTACAGGGTTTGGGGTGGGGTGGGGAATGGACTTTGAGAGAGTTCCAAATTCTGCTGGCTTAAACTCTGTCAAATCTGTGCTAGTGCTTCTTAAATATGCATATTTGAAAGGCAAAAAGAGAAATGCTCAACACAAGGCCCTGTTTTCTTACAATGGCAGTGTCCAGAGCACATGCACTTTGTATTATCTTTGTAAACATAAATATCTTTTTAAACAATTGCACAAACGAAAGTGCAGGCCCTATTTAATACAAATTACGTAATTTCAGGAATACCAGCCTGAGGTTTATTTAGTATAGCCTGTTCAGTAAAAAAAAAAAAAAAAAAAAAGTATTGCTAATAAGTTTGGGCATACTTTCTGTTGTGTGGGAATCGTGGGTTCTCGTGTTTGTCCAGTCAAACTTTTTTTTAGTAGCAAGTGTAAAGCTAGTGATTAGCTTTAATCGAAGACTTCTTTCTGGAGACAACCTAACCCATGCTGTCTCCTCTTCCTCTACTTTTCTCCTACCAAGATCACCGTGCCACAAATATATTTGCCCAGAACCTTGACTGCTAACTATTTGAGGCTTACCTTGTGTTGAATTATGCTGGACTTTCTGATAAAGCTGTAGCCTTCCTCTTTTCTTTCCAACAGTGTGCAAGGAAAAGCTGAAGGACACAGAGAGGACAAGTAGTAAAGCTTTCTCTGTCTGTAAATTAAGTGAATTAACAGTCTATTTCAGGTTGTATTTGGCAGTGCTCATCCCATGCCAAGCAAATGTTGGGGGTGGGGGGGAACTCTCAACACTAGCTAATGCACTGTTCATCTATCAGACAGATTGTGGTTCTCCCACACAGAGTGAGAAAACAGCAAAAGTATGTTTAGAATGAAAGTGGCAAGCAAAGGAGCAACTTGCATAGAAATTACACTGATTCTTTGTAATCCTGTGTCCTTTGCACTGTGTATTTAGTTATCCAACTTAAGGGTATTCTAGATGGTTTGGATTAAAAGTGTTTTCCATTTTTTGTTTTTAGAGGAAGCAGTGCCAAGTTCAGGAAGGTGCTAAGAGTATGCAACTTCTGTCATTTTGCATTTACCATGATGGAGGATTGTTCTGTTTTGAATCAACTAGTTGCTAGTTATTTTATTTAACTGATTCTCTTCATTTGGCATTTGCTAAAAATTAGAGGAGAAATAAAACAAGTTTCTTTCTAGTCTGTGGAGGGACTAGAGTTAGAGAACAGAAGGAAATCATTTAGTTTCATTCTGAGACCGTATGTGCACAAGTAAACTGAGAAATCTTTTATTTTGGAAAGACAGGACAGCACGTACCATTGTGGATAGGCTGTCTAAGTACGTGCTTCAGACTGTTCAAATAAAACACAGACATGGTGACCCACGAGACGTTTTTGGACTTGCTAACCCTCGTGCTGTTAGCAGGCTATGATGATTTAAGACTCAGTATCTTTACTTCCACTGAATATTTCTCTAGTGTTAATGTTTTTTTTTATGTAAGTGAGAATGTGTTTGCACACAAGTGTTAGTTATATTGATTCATTTTGCAGACTTCTGGCTTGTAAGCTACTTGCTGACTTCTTTGTAATTGATATTGAGGAAAGTTGTCAGGATGCCCTCCTGGCAGGAACAACCATCCATTGCTCTGTCAGTATTTCTAATACGGAATTCATGCATTTGTGATGTTTTGAGTATTCCCTCTAGTCTCAGTTGGATTTCGATGCATCTTGGCATACTTTTCTGGGATAATTCACCAGTACTAGGATTATTTATTGGTTTCATAATTAACCAAAATGGCGGTGGTCTCTACGTGCAAGTGAGAAACTTTGAGTATCTTCCAGTCAGAATTTTTGCTTGAAATGTCTTGTAAAATCTCATCAAGGTTTCACAGTTGCAGGTCTTGCAGTGCTAATTTGCTAATGTGCTTGAGTAATGTGTATAAGATGATTTCCTTTTAGAGTACGTTTTTCTGCATCGAATCTCCCCTAGGGAGGGAAGGCTACTGAGCTACACCTTTTCATATTTCCACATGCGACAGTCGTCGTAAAGAATTTTCTACCCAGGAGAAGGGGAAGAGCAGGAGTTTAGGTCACCTCTACGTGCATGTGAATTTGGTTATCTCAGGAGCTGTGTGCTGTAAATACTGAAGCTATTTCCTAGCTTAACATGTGGGTTCCTGAAGACCCTGGGATACCACTTATAACCTAATACAAGTAGATAACCTCAGTGCTTGCCCTACTATCCTTTGAAAAGTATCTTCCAACTGTCCAGTGTCGTGTGTACTGAATGACTGTCCCCTGACACCATCTGCTGAGAACTAGCTTGTGAGGACTCTTTTTACTTCAGTTCTAGCGTTTCACATTGCCAAAAAAGGTCAGATTTTTTTTTCCTGAGGAAGTACAAAAATCCTTCTTCCTTTTTTGAGGAATTAGACTGAAAGACCACCTTAAACCTTGCTTTCAAGTGACAGAAAGTAGTGTGAAATATTGGACTGATGCACTTGGAGACTTCAGACTTAGTGTCTACATATCTTGGCACATGAAATGCTGTTGGCTCCACTAGCATCACTTGTCATTTGTAATTGCTTGCACGTTCCTCATAGTTTACCTAATAAATATGCATAATAAAAAACATTTCACTGAAATCATCCTGTTACTATGACAGATTATTTGTTTTGCTTTGTCAGAAAACTCTACAAGCGTTATGCATTCCTCCGCTGTGATGACGAGAAAGAACAATTCTTATATCACCTCCTGTCATTCAATGCTGTTGATTACTTTTGCTTTACCAATGTTTTCACAACAATCTGTAAGTATTTACTTTCCCTGGATCTCTGATCTCTAGATCTGGTTGAGCACTTATCCAAATTTCTAAGCAATTCTGAGCAATGTTCTTTCGTGTAGCTGTTCTGCTTTCTTTCTGGTATCCATCTGTGTATGCTGTATCACTGTTTCTATGACCTTTTCTGGTGGGTAGTAGTGTTCTCCCCATGTGTCACTGAAGACATTTGTTTCTAACTTGGTAAGATACAGGCAGCTTTAATCCTTTTAGATGTGGAAAAGTACTCAGTAGAAAATTTTGTGGTGGACTTGTGTGCACCATAGGAAAAACAGTATGGATTTTACATTTTCAAGGTAAGAATATTAGCTCGTTGCACAGTAGGAATTAAAAAAGAAAACAAAATACCTTTCCCCTTTTCATCCTCAGCCTAGCTTGCCACATGTTTGTCTCTGAGTTTGGGATAGCTAGTCAATGCCTGCTGAGGGCTGCACTAGAACTCTGCAATGCATTCAAGTGCTTTTTTCTTTTTTCTTTTTTTTTTCCTTTTTTCTTTTTTCCCTATCCCTTTCTTTTTCAACTTCCTGTAGATTTGTTTTTAGCTGTTATTGCTGACACTTGAATGTATTACCAAGTTCTCACGCGCTTTTTGCGTGCCTGCTGTCACAGGACTTCACTAGTAAGGTATAAGAAAAGACTTAAGCAGTGCTGAAACCAGGGTTGGAGGTAGGTGAAGGGACCCTTCTAGCCCCATGGTAAGAGCTATCCTTGCTGTTACATTATGATTCCTATTTTTGTGTCTTAAAGACAAAGCAAACAGGTCTAAGCAAAATACTTCTTGGACTTGTGGATAAGATCTCGATGAGGTCCAGGTCTGGTCTGCTGGAAACTTTTGTCATTTTGAGACTATCAGCACAGAAAATAAAAAGGGAAGCATTTTAATTCATTCTTAAATGCCACAAGCATCAGGCATCTAAGAAAATCCAACCACCAAATGCTTTTTTGAGGGAACTGACAGCTGAGGAGATGTTGAGGGAGAAATGTATAAAATACCTCAGCTGAAAAGTGCTAACTGTAACCCATTTATGAATGATAAAGAAAAGTAAATGGCCAAGAAACACAGTGACCATTTAGATAATTGGATTTTGTTAGAGAAGTAGTTTGGTTAATAGGGGGCCATGTACGAGATGCTAGATGATGGAAGAACATAGGTATTTCCATCTGCCTTCTGAGTTAAAGAAGGGGCTTTAATTCAGGTGGTATGTTGAATTAGGCACTGGTTGACGACGGGACCAGAAAACGTTTGAGAATGCATGTGGTGCCAGTTAAAGGGGAGGAAAAAGTTGTTTATTCTTTTTAAAATCAAACCATCTTAGCATAATTAAGAGCAGCATGGTACAGAAGAACTTGCAGTATTGTTACGTATTTTCACTGAAAGTGTTTAGCCACCGTAATGAATACTCCTGCAAGCAAGCCCTGCAAATAAAGGCTTTGGTTACTAGCCGAGTGGGAACTAGTGTTGTGTACTGTGTATGTATGCACACACAAAAGCAGGCAGTTTGTATTTGAGCACTGAGTTGCTACAACCTAGTCCTGGATACACGCACACTGTCCTTACTTCCTTGTCGCTAAGCTGGGGACAAATAACTGTCTTCATCATACGTTTTGAGACTGGAAAATGAAGAATGATTATATCCATATGGAGGCATTGTCCAATCCGTGTCGCTGCTGTCATTTGATGGTATTTTGCTATCAGCTGTACTTCTTAATGACTCTTAATGTGTATGCTTCCTGATTGTCAGTAAGTGTTTAGTAAGCAAAGGCTGGTATAATTAAATAGGAACTCTTACGTTTGTGTGTTGAGTGTGGTGGTTTTTTTTCTTTACATTTCATGGTAGTACAGGATTGTTATGGATTACTAGTACATCTTTTTCTCTTCTGTTCTTTAAAAAGATTACATTATTATCCTTTTTCACTTTTGAAGTGTTATTTCTTCTTGTGTTTGCAGTGATACCATACCATATATTGATTGTTCCTAGCAAGAAGCTTGGTGGTTCAATGTTTACAGCCAATCCTTGGATTTGTATCTCAGGAGAACTGGGTGAAACAGGAGTCCTGCAGATTCCCAGGAACATACTAGAAATGACTTTTGAGGTTTGTATCGAATGAAACAAGAATAGTTCAGGTGTTTTTTCATTCAATTCTAAATTCTCCCCTTGCAGTACCATCTTGTAGTACATTTTGTATCTGTGGTCTTTGTGGTTACTCACAAATACTCCTGTGTCTGTACGTTACCAAGTTTAATCCATATTTAATACTATGCACAGCAAAAGCACTGACAATTCCTTAGTGCATTAACAGATAAGACTTATGAAAAATAAAATTTGTCTTGCTCTCTCTGTTGATCAAAACAGTATTAAGAAACAAACAACACAAAACAAACAAAAAACCCAAAGCAACGACAAAAACAAATAAAGCAACCAACCCCTAAAAAAACCCGAATGGCTCATTCAGTCAGAAGAAGAGCACCACACCTCTGATGACCTGTGTCAGCATTTTCTCCAAGAGTTTACTCGTCCTCTCTCCTACTGTTTACACTGACAAATTCTTTGTTTAATTTGCAGTGCCAGAACCTGGGAAAACTGACCACAGTGCAAATAGGACACGATAACTCAGGGCTGTATGCCAAATGGCTAGTTGAATATGTTATGGTCAGAAATGAAATAACAGGGCATACTTACAAGTAAGTATCATCCTGACATTTCGTGTTGGGTAAGTAGAATTTATGCAGGAAGCCAGCATAAGAGGACTTGTTTGCTTAGAAAGGTCTTACCTCCTGGGACTCTGTCTACAGATGCTGCTACCTGAAGGCACAGAAAGGTCATTTGGCTTCTGGCATTAAACAAGTCATGATTCTTACAAAATTAAACAGTTTTCAGTTTGCAAATGCTCCTGTCCACCTTCCAAATATTGGTGGAGAAGATGAGTTCACTGTTACACATCTTTAAAGAATCTGCCTTGAGCCCCAGGCAGAAACAGCAAGTTAGCTTGCTGCTTACCAGACATGGGTAATGTTTTATATTATGGCTGAGTGCTCTGTTAGAGAAGTTTGAACACAAGCTTGAATACAAGGGCTAATGAGTGTTAGAAACCTGTATTTGCACAGTGAAAGTAAAGGAACAAGATTTACAGGAGGAATTAATTTGTGTTAGGTACAGTATGGTGTAATGCCTTGTCCTTTGTTTAGCGAAACTTTTGTACTCATGTTGATGAGAAACTGGTGGGTAAGTCCGCTCAGTTCTTTATGCAAGCTTACTTGTAATTAAATGAAGAGGCAAGATGCTATTTTTGGATGCTATTCAGTTTTCTGATTGAGCTAGTTAAACTGACATCCGTATTGGTTCACAGAAAGTGGTAATGAGCAAATGAGCAGGTATTTTTTAGTACCCCAACTTAATATCCCAATTTCAATGTAAATGTTCGTGTTTTGGTATTTAAGTAATTTATTTAGTGGTGTTTTTTGTGTGTGTTGACTCACCAGCTATGTAAAGTATTCAATGAAAGTGTAGTTCATTGTGGGTCTTTTCCTTCTACATTTTTTCTCTCTACAGCCCTCAAATCGTTCACTACATGTAGGACACAAGGCAAAATCTGCCAGTTTGCTTTGTAGATTGTCTAGTGTGACATTTAAGACAAACCCGGAGCTGAAAAGCTGTTTTACTTTTGCTCCCTCTGCTGGCAAAACCCACATCCAAGAATTTGTTCATTAGTTAGAGTGAAGTATTTCTAATAAATATAGCAGCAGAATTTGGACTTTTTGCAACTGCAGTTGAAAGTCTTTAGCATAGAATTGAATCTGGGTTGAAAGACTCGATCCAAATATCAGCTTTATGTTCTCAGGTTTCCCTGTGGAAGGTGGCTTGGAAAGGGAATGGATGATGGCAGCTTAGAAAGGATCCTGGTGGGAGAGTTGCTGACTTCCAACACTGAGGTTGATGAGCGGCAGTGTCGAACCCCTCCTTTGCAGCAGTCACCAAGCATGATCAGAAGATTTGTCACTATATCACCAAACAATAAGCCAAGTGAGTGGTGGGGATTGTCCTGTAAGGTTTTACATCATTATTTGTGGAAAGCTGCTTACAAACAACAACTGGAGATTTTCCTGTATTTTAAAATCACAGCTTGGAGAGGACCTGTGAAGCTCACTTAGCTGGATTCTGAGCAGGGAGTTGAGCTAACTTCTGAGTTAGAACAGGTTGCTCAGGTTTGTATCTACTCAAATTATGAGTCTCCAAAGGCGGAAGGAAGATGTCTCTGGGCTTCTGCTTCAGTGCTTAGCTATCCTACTATTTTTTTCTGTTTTCTTGTCCTTCCTTTGTGAAATGAGTACTGTGGAAGAAGACAGAAATTTGTTGTCCTATCCTTCATAGATGAAAACACCTTGTAGTGGTTTCTGTTCATGGATGTTAGTTTTCTATTGAGATCACTGTTCTATGATTATCCTATTCCTGATAAGTCAGGTGGTTATTGTGCTCCCAAGCATCCTTGGGTTTACCGGAAGCTATCACAGGATGTATTTCCAAGATGCCCAGATTTGGTGGTTGTAATCAAGGAATATATCCTTTTCTTACCTTTGGGCCTGGGTCTGCAAAATCATGTAATTATGTAAATACCCTTTCTATCTGTTTTTGTGTTGAAACATCGCAGTTATAACTTTGATAGGAAAAACAACCATCTCCAATTCTACCTCCTCCACAGTTAGTAAAAATAGACTTGGATTTCTATTGCCAATAATCCATCACCTTTTCACTAACAGCGTAAATTATATTGGTTTGTACGCCTCTTTTGTGATAAGCCTTATCCCTCATGCACAGGTACAATTTTTAAAGCATTTACAAAGTGATTTGAAGTATTCTGTATTTTTCAGAGTTAAATACTGGTCAGATACAAGAAGCTATTGGTGAAGCTGTCAATGGTATTGTCAAGCATTTCCACAAGCCAGAGAAAGAGGTGAGGACTTATGTTGTGTGTGTA
Source organism: Stictonetta naevosa (assembly GCA_011074415.1). Taxonomy (NCBI): domain Eukaryota; kingdom Metazoa; phylum Chordata; class Aves; order Anseriformes; family Anatidae; genus Stictonetta; species Stictonetta naevosa. The sequence continues at coordinate 61,502,700 of CM021701.1, read as the reverse complement.
GTGGCACTCCTGTCTTAAAACTTACAATAGTACGTGTTGGAGAATACATAACAGAAAAGTTTGAACTTGAAGGAACAGCCATCTGTGTCTGAAAATTCCTTAAGCAAAGCAAAAATGAGATATGGAGACTAAGTCATTGAAATAGTAAATCATCAAGTATGTCCTTATTGCTGCTAACTGGAGCATTCAGTTAGATTTAAATTTGTGATATTTGAAATTGTGAGCGAAATTCTGCCCAAGATTCTAGCTGTACCACTTTTAGGAATGTTGCTTCCTGTTCAGTTTGTTGTGGATTAACTGCTGTTTTATCTTCATTGAGTAGTAATAAGGGGTTTTTATGTCTGTTTTACACTGTCTTGGCCACTTTTAATATGAAAACCAATGGAGTGTTTAAAAACAAACAAAAAGACCAAAGCAAAGCAGAAATGTTCTCAATGACTCAGTTACAATTCTGAGTTGCATATATAATCACCTTAGCTGGCACAGCAGTTGTTCCCTGAAACAAGCTTAAGAAGTGTGCCTTTGTCCAAGTGTTGAAGTCCAGCCTTTGTGAGAAAGAGTGGTATGGAGCAGTGCTGCCTACTATATGGATATCCCTTGAAAGTCATTAGTTTAATTTTTTATAAATTGGTTTTCCCATTCTTTCTGTGCCTACCTTTCCTAAATTCAGGTAGCATGGCAATTTCATATTCAGTCTAATTCTGATTGCTGAGCATACTTACACAGTAATCCCAAGTGGTCATGCGTTGGTTTTGCAGAACAGAATTTACCCCAATCATCTAAAGAATTGTTATTCTTTGCCTAATTTTTGCATTGCAAAAATTGCATTGTGTTGTTTTTCTTGAAAGTCTGAGGTGCCTGCTACAGTGGACCTGTGATCATAATTAATTCATAAAAAAGGAAAACATTAACTTCCTGTGCAGTGGTCATTACCGTACGTAAAACCTGCTCACTCACAGAGATTGCTTTCTTCAGCCTCATTCTTAGGGATATCAACAAATTTTTGAATGCTAAGGGCTTATGAGAAACGGGCCATCCTGTCTGGGGTCACTGACTGGCAGTATACTGTAACTCTGGGCATCCTTTTATTTAAAACCTGGTTTAGTAAATACATATGATACTTTTTGTGTCTTAACTGCCAGACTGAGATAAATGCTTGTGCTTTGTGTGTGTTTGGCAGAGAGGTAGTCTGACGCTCTTGCTGTGTGGAGAAAGTGGACTTGTTTCAGCTCTTGAACAAGTGTTTCAGCATGGATTTAAATCACCCAGGCTCTTCAAAAATGTCTTTATTTGGGACTTTTTAGGTAAGTGTGATGAAAACATAACAGCATGTTTGTGTCTTTGAAACATATCCATCAGTGTTCCTTATCATTGCCACTGTGTCTCAGCTGGTGTGAACTAACTACTTGTCAGAGGCATCTCAGCAGCTGAAATGTTTTAAGAGCTCTTATGTCCTCATGTGGTTGAAAGAAAAAAGCATCTGTCTTGTGCCAGAGTTGATACTACTTGCACAGTAATTGGACTGTGTCCTTCTAGTAGCAGTGGTGTAAAATATCCTAGTGTGGAAGTTTTTAAAGAAGGTGGTGAGTTGGCATATGGCAGCCTTGTTCTTAATTCAGCATTGTCAAAGCAATAAATTGTGCTTTAAAGAGGTTGGGTTGCCTTATAAAGCACAAGAAGTGGATCTAGTGCTATTGGTACTTACTGGGCATTATTATAAGGGGTTTATAAGGATACCTTTTTCAAACCATGCTCTGTTTCCTTTGACACAGAGCTGAATAAGTCAACTGAATGCACAAAGAAATACACAAAAAAATACACAGAAGAAAATACTCAAGAAATACACAGAAAATGAGTTACTTTTAATAGTGTTTCTGTGTGTTGAATAGGTGTTTCAACATAATTCTTGACCTTATTTCCTCATATTACTGTAGCCTGTCAAAGTTAGATACTAAAACCACTTTAGCACTGCTCAGGGGAAAGGAAGTGGAATTCCAGTTTTATACAGGGGGAACAACTAAAGTGACAGAAAAAGAAAGCCTAGACATAATCACCTAGGAAACTCATGGACAAGCTTTGAATCTAGGCCTTTCAACTTTAATTGGACCCTGCATGAACGACTAAATGACTTTGTGCTGGTTTGCTATTTCTCAGATATGGGCATCATATAGCCTTAAGGGTTTGTGTGCAAACTTATGGGGAAAGCATTATACAGTGAGGTATTTTTAAATTTAACCATCTAAATATGAAGGTCATTGTGCCTAATACTTTATTACAAGCACTGGAGCACAGTATTTCAGCCATTTTAGGATTGCTATTGCACTGATGAAACTTTTCTACTATTCTTTTAAGAAAAAGCACAAACATATTATGAGACCCTTGAGCAGAATGAAATGGTCCCAGAAGAGAACTGGCAGACAAGGGCCAGGAATTTCTGTCGCTTTATCACTGCTATCAACAACACACCTAGAAACATTGGGAAGGATGGCAAGTTTCAGATGCTGGTGTGTCTTGGAGCCAGGTATAAAGGAAGTTTTTATTAACACTCTTTTAATAAAATGAAAAATATGTTGCATATTAGTAAGATAAAGCCACACAGCTGCTGGGTTTTGCAGTTTGGTTGTTACTTACAAAGTTCTTTGTAACCAAAGAAGAACCAAGTGAAGGAGGCACTGACCAAGTTCCAAGGTATTTGAATTATGGGGAAACTAAGATAGGCAGCTGCGTACCTTAGAGCTGAGCAACTGAATCATGAGAGAAGGGTACTAGGCTTGTGTGAATAGCCTCCCTCTCCTAGCTAGCAAGGTTGGAAGATAGAAGCAGAAAAACATCAGTCATCGAGGCCTCCTCAGCTCTTGGCTGGGTGAAATCCCACCTTCCAACTACTCGTTGCAGGAGATGAGTAGGAGAGGAACCAGGACTATTTAGGAAGCCTCTTGACTCCAAGGCATTGGAGCAGGTCAGTGACACCGGGCCTGCCTGGGACTTCCAAGCCTCCTGGGAGACGTATGTTTTGATGTGAGGGTGAAAAGCCTAGAAATGCTTCTCTTGCATGAGGATGTGCTCTACGTAAACAAGTGCCACAGATAGTTGCTTCCCCTTGCCCACCTTATAAAAGTATATGGACAAAATGGTAAGTCTATTTGATAGGCAAAGTACAAAAGTAATTTCACTGAAAATGAGAAATTAACTTGGCTTTATTTTTATTTCCAAATTACCACTTCGTCAGAGACCACCTCTTGCATCACTGGATCGCCCTGCTTGCAGACTGCCCGATCACAGCACAGATGTATGAAGACATAGCACTAATTAAGGATCATACTCTTGTGAATTCTTTGATTCGAGTGCTGCAGACCTTGCAGGAGTTCAACATTACGCTGGAGGCATCTCTTGTCAAAGGAATTGATATATGACCTCTTGTCCCACAACAAAACAAAAACCCACAACTATGTTTAAAACAGCAACAAAAAAAGCAACAAGGAGTGAATCACGTTAGTATGCAAGAGTTCTGTCTGCCAGTACATTGTATCGTGAACTTGTTCATGGCCCTAAAATACAACTTTGACTTTTCTTGAAGAAAACTCCAAAAATAGTACAGGCAAATGGATAGAAGCTGTAAACTCAATGTAAAAAAGAGGATTTTGGTATAAATCTATTTTAGAGTTTATTTGCTGATTTGCTTTTTACACACTTTCATGTGAAAGAGATAGAGATGAGTATTGTGCAGCTTATTTTAAAGCTGCAGTATTTCCTTGCCATAGAAAATGTGCAGTGAGCCTTTCAGCATTCTGTGAACTTGCCTTCAGATATGCTGTATGTCATAGACCCCAATATGTACACTCCATTTCTGCTAAGAAGGTCATTCTATAGTTTTTAAACTAATATTTTATATATTAACATTATTACCAATGTTTGATTTTTAACGTGTTGGGTCACTGTTCTGCTGCAAGGGATCTACAAATTCTCATATGTGCTTTTTTAATAGCTCCAAGGCACTGACTTGTCAACAAATCATGTTTTTTCCTTTATTTTTGTTGTCAGTATTATTTTTAGTGAATTCTGGGAGACTGAACCGTGAAATGCGCAGAGAGTGAAGTAATATTTTTCATATTGGTACATAATTGCACAGAAGAAATTAAGCGTCTTTTTTAACTGATGTTTTTTATTTATTTAACCAATCATTGTGTTTTGTAATTTTGTCTTTAAAAAGAAATCTTCTATGATACAACTGGCTATAGTATGTTGCAATTCAGAATTAACAGTGCAGCCCACTTAAATCAAAAACCTGGAATAAGTATTTATGGTGCAAAAATGTTTCCACTTGAACCATCCTTTTGAAGTTCAATATACAGTTGCTGCTGGTAATTCTCTTAACTGCTAATAAAGAGGAACATGGGCTTCCCAAATGCTAGATGATTAAAGAAAGATGTTTACGCCCCCACAAGACAATAATGGCAAACCTTTATTAGTTTGTTTATATCAGGATTCTTATTTTTTCTGAAATTACAGTAAATAAGAAGTTTTCTTTCCCTTTTAAATGGATATATCTGGAGTTCTGTTGTCACAGCCTGCTTCGTTTGACATGTTTTTGCTTTTAGCAGAAAGCTTTAGTTCACTTCTACAATAAAACAAACATTTTGAAAGTTTTATTTATTGAAGAGCTGGAAATTGGTGAATGCCTAAAGACATCTCTGTTCATTTGAATCCTCTGATAAAAATCTCTTTGAAGTGAGTATGTGACTTAACAGGCTGAATTATCAGCATCACAAATTACTGCACAGAAATTCAGGACTATGTATTTAAGAGGTCTCCACTGTATAAACTTATCTCAGTGTTGTCCTTCTTTCGAGAAACAGAGTCCAAGTTTTTCAGTTCATACAATGTTGTAGTAGCTTTTCTTTACCTACAGATCAGTGACATCTTGTTAGTTTCATTTCCGTAACTTACAAGTAGAGCACATGTATTAAATCTTTGAGTATTTTTACTTTTGTCCTATTTATTTCATTATTAAATGGAGAAGTTCTTTTATCACTACTTTTTTTTCTTTTTTTTTTTTTTTAATCAGAGCCAGATTTGCATTATGAAGATGCAAAGGCAATGTCCAAGCCACTCCTTAGGCTGGGTGGATGTGAATTCTTTTGTAACATGGGGCTTACAGTACCATTTCATGGAATTATTCTGTGTGCATTTTTTTTCAGTCTTGGAAGGGCAAAAATACTCTTTATTCTGAGAATTTCATGTATTCAACTTAATATTTTGGGAGAATCTTTCTACACTTGCCCCACGTTTCTTATTTATATAGTAGTTTTATATACAGTGCTCTCAGCTCTATTTATAGTGATTCTATGTAGGCCCGTAGGTTTCGCAGTGAGACTGATGAGAAGGGGGCTGGATTAACCGTTTTGACCTTATCAGATTAGTTGTTCCCGTTAAAACCATATCTCTATCCTAGAGCAAGTATGGATTAATTTTGTCTTATATGAGGTAGTTAACCCTGAACTAACTTTTTTACCACACTTGTTCACCTTATGTGGCACAGTAATATTGTTTTGATGGCTTGCTTTGATGTGTATCTTTTGGGCCTCACTATGGCCATGAGATACCTCAGATGCGCATGGGTTAGGGTTTGCTCACGTGGTTCCCACATGGGGGGTTCTTTGGATAGCACCTGAGAACGAAGCGTCCGTCAGCGGTGGTACCCTGTGTGCTAGGTGTGCAGATGCAAAGGAGGTTTCCTTCCTGGCTCCTCAGTTACTTTATTTTCCACAGGAAGGACCATTTCATGACAGACACTTCCTCACAGGGGTGACTGTGCTTAATCCCAGTAAAATACAAAGCACATTTTTAGCTATGGACTTGAGTGAAGCAAATCCGTCTAGACTTGGAAGAACAGTAGAAGGTTCTGGAATGTAGCAGAGAAAGTACTGGTTTTGTTAGATTCAGAGGCCACCAAGGAAGACAAACATTTGAATGTAGCTCGGTAGCCTAGGCTAAAGTTTTGGGAAGAGAATTGGCTGGCATCTCTTAAGTGCAGTTCGGTCTGTAGTAACAGCCATAATCCCCATTGCTCTTTGGTGATCACCACAAATAAGCCTCCTCCTCTCGTTGATGTAGCATCAGTCCCACAGAATCACGTTTGGATCCAGCATTTACTCCTTCCATGTGACTGTGCTGAATTGGATGACGCTTATATAAAGAATGAATGGTATAGCCACAGTGTTTTAATCTTTAACGAGGACGTTGTAAAATCCATCTCCCTTCTTAAAATTTGCATTGCATTTTTTGTTCAGAAAAGAGCTACAGTGTAATGCAACCATAACCCTTTTTCTGTTAGTGTTCTAAAATAAGGAAGCAGGTTTGGGAGGTGTGGGTTACTGTGGCTATACTGATTTTTATTATTATTATTGCAGTTATTGGGAAAATATAATGTTTTTTTTTAACTTAGCACTGAGAGTCATGTGAGCACACATGGAATCTGTAGGTGATACATTAATATAATGATAAAAAAAATAAGTAGTTCATAATGCAGTAAATACAATGCTACATTGACCAAACATGTTTACAGGCTGGTATCTGATGTGAGGAAAAAACAGGCTATTGCCTATTTGTTTCTTTGATTAATGCTATTGGAGTTGATATACTTTATACAAAAATAAAATGCAACTTAATAAAGACTTGTTTGAAATACTATGATAAGTTTATACAAGAAAAAAAGCCTTTATCTGCCATAAACTTAAACATCTGACATTCTGTAGCTGAAAACACACTAATGAACTGAAGACTATTCCACAACTTCTTCCATTATCAAGAGTATTTTTCACATTGTTGAAGTGAGACCTACTAGCTGGAAGATCCTTATTTTTGATGTGTTTTGAATTCATAAATATGTTAAGGTTTTGTTTCTGCGGTGAAATTATTCGAAGAACTAACTTTTTCTGTATATTGTCAAAAGATTGTTGCCCATAGTGCAAGATGCTATAGGATACTTGAAAATACTTGAAGATATTGTACATGTACTTCTCATCTTTGTAGGTTTTTTAATATCTTTAGATTGGCTGTTAGAAAAAGCATCAATACCGTATAAACTATATATTTTACTACGTGGGGAAATCACTGGCTTGTTTTTTTTTAAGGGTGGGTGTTAAAGTTTACATTATGATGAAAAAACCAGGTACTGTTTTCCTTTTCTATTTTTCCTGTGACATTTGAATCCATTGGACATTAAATGTGAATTGGACATACAAAACAGTTCTACAGGTGTAGCTCATTTGCTGAATTGCAATAAAATGTCTTCTAACATGAGAAATAGCAATAATGTGCTATTTTCAGAAGCCTTTTAATGTAATGTGGCTAATCATCTTTCCCTTTTGCCTGAATGCAGGTACGTTTGGAATTCTGATGTCTGATTTCATGTGAAGTTCATGAGAAGCCCAACTTCCATTATCTTCAGTTTATGATGTAACAATGAAGTTTATGACATTATAGTCTTGTTTCTGTTTTGTTTTGAACAGTTTTGTATTTGATCTGTTCATCCGAATGCCTGCCTCCCTCCTTGCACCAGTGTAGTATTCTCGCGCACAATCGTCAGTCAAACACATCCATCAGTGGAAAAGATGCCTACTCAGTAATCAGGGAATGAGGAAAACAGGAAGGCAAAGGGACTAATGTAGAACTTGGAGAGCATCTGAGTACATGTACAAACAAGTGCTCTGCTGTATGTATTAGCTTTTTTCCTACCTTAGAGCAACTTCTGATCCTCATATTCAAAGAAGTTTGAAGGCGGTCTCAGAATTTTAAGTTCTGAAAAATGCAGTCAGTCTCCATATACTGTTTGCTCAACCTTTGTGTAAGGATCCATAAAGAAAAGCAGAAACTATTGGAAATGTTATCTGATGCTTCAGCTATAAGGTTAAGCAAGAAAATAGCATTGTCCCCGTCTGAAACTGTGACCATGGCTACCTCTGTGGCACGCTGTGCCCAAGCAAAATTGCCTATATTGCCTGTTTGCTGCTTGTTTTATCCTATCTTTGCCCATGGTAAGATATAACTTGACAGATTTGATTGTACCCAAGCTGGAATTACTGGGTGGATGGGTCGTGCTGGGACAGAGGTAAAAATAGGCTCCCTTCTTTATCTTTTCATTTACTTTTTTTTTTTGAATGATTTGAAGTACATAATGACCAAGTGGAGCCCTGTGTAATGGTTGTTCATTACATATTGCTCTGCTTATCTCACCTAGAAACTGGTTCTGTATGCCTTGCTGTATATTAAATCTAGTTTCTAGATTGGATTGACTAGTAAACAAATGCGAGCATATCTCACTCGTGTAACTTTTCTGCTGCCGATGTTCTGAAAGTTTTTTATGCCAGCTACGTGAGAAGCAGAGATCAAGCCGGTTGTATTCACGTTCATCTCCTGCTTCATCCAAAATATAGTCTCCAGGGTGTTCTGCTTGAGCAGAGGGTTGGACAGTTCTGTCTCCACAGATACCTTCCAACCCCACTCATTGATTCTGTGGTCCCTCCCCATGTGCAATGGCAGGAACAGGTAAGAACACTGAATGCCACTTCCCCCACATGGTGTGATCTCTGCCATTCCTTGGTAGCCCAGCATCTGCAGAAAAAGAGCTCATCTTTCAGGTGCACTGTTTTTCCTGTGTTTTATGGAGCTGCCTTCTCTTTTGTCACCTACAGCTGGAGAGACTTGCTTATTGTTCTGACCTGCTTTATAGCAATGGCTAACTTCTGCTTTGACAAATACCTGTTTTGAAGCTGACAAATACAAAAAGTAACATTCTCTGCTGGAGAGCAAAGGTAAGTTAGGGCTGTTCTGTTAGGTGGGGTTTACCCTGTGTCAGACTCTGAGATCATTACTGAATGTTCTGTACCATTCAGGAGAACACAGAAGGGAAAGAGTTTTATTGTTTTTTGGAGGTATGTCTGATTCCTTCATCTTCTGTGTCAGAGGCTTTTTTAAACAAAGTGAAAGAAGTTCTAAGATCTCTCATGGGGGGGAAAGCACATCAGTGTTCCTGAGTTGTGACTGCACCACTAACCACTGGTGTTGGTGTACTGTGGACTCGCTGGGGGAGATGCTGAGAGGGTGAGCTGTACCTGCCCCATGCTCCAGGGAGTGTTTTGAGCCTTAGACAGGCTTAGGGGTATGGTTGTGAACTCATTGTGTGCTGCCAAGCAAGTCACAGCTGTGCAAAATGCCAAGGTTGCCTGTCTTGGAAACCGAGTCTGACATCTTCCTTCCCTGGGTTTATAAGACCTGCTGCTCCTAATTCCTCTGCAGGGTGCTGTGAGGATGTCCGTGGGGCAGGCCTGGATGGAGCTTTGAGATAAGCACAGCTTCAGAAACGCATTCGCTTGACTGTGGGTGGCCTCCGATCTTCTCCCAAGGGGAAGGAACGGAAAGAACAGGGGCCTTGGTGAGCAAAGCGTGTTGTGCAACTGCTGCCTTCACAGCACTTTTCCGTATGCCAGGTCTGAGGTGATTTTATAGGTGAGGCTTAATGTCAGCTGGTGAGGAGAGTTTGAGTGTTAGGCAGGGATTGTCTGCTGACTAACTGGTCCAAACACACCGGGTTTAGAAATGTGCTTGTGTTATGATTTGTTGTTGGAGATACCTTGGAAAGTTCTCTCGACTTACAAAAGAGTTAGTTAAAGAACTACATGGTGCAATTGTGTACAAATTCCTTCACGTAAGGGAAAAGGGACTTTATACTATTAAATCATGGATGTGTATTCATTAATAAATGTACTTTATTAAGCCCTGCAGTGAGCAGGGTACGGTTTATCATAATTTCAGTGGCAGACGTTTTAAGACAGATCCTACAACATTTGAAATATTAATATATCTGATGTTTATTTTGAGGAGGTTTTTCTACCAGTGGCATAAAAAGACTTAGACAAGGAGTATAAATTCCATGAGAAGGTCTTCTAGACTGCTTGTGACGAGAGTACCCCAGAGTTTCTCTCTGAGGTAAGCCGTATGTATGTCCCTCTCACACTGAAAGGCACTGTTAAATTGCACAGTTGAATGCTGACTACTGAAGCTGTGTTATTTTATGTAGATCTCCACAAGATGAGTAGCTTGTAAAACCATTGGATGCTAGGATGGAAATAGTAAGTGCAAAACTGAGAGATTCGTCTCAAAGGAGTACAGTTGTTCAAAACCCAGTATGCATGTGGAGATGAGAAGATCTTGAAACTAAAGCTCTGAGACATATATGTGAAAGGCTTTGGAATAAATAAATACTTGAAGGTATTCTTTCACATGTATGTCTTCCCTTTTTTCACTGGCCTCCCACCCATGTTCAGCTTCTGTCACAAGCACTCGTTACGCTCGTTTGGTTGTTTTAAATTTTGGGTCAATGTGTGCTCAGCACCAGCAGACCCATTACTTCTCACTACATTCAAGTACAAATGAAACAGCATTCTAGATGCCCTCAAGTAAATATTTGGTTATCATTTAATAATACAGTTTAGGAAGGATTATAAGGCATAAGAGCAGTTGGTTTGATTGTTTTTATCCCAAATCTTTGGTCAAGTGTATTCAACTCTATCCAGGAGATCAGGTGCGGAATTTCCAGAGCAGTTTCAATATCAGACTGCTCCTTGACAGCTTAGTCTATATCCTTTGGTGTGAAGCAGCTTCAAGTGGTATTTAGTTTGAGTGGAGGGCAGGGAGAATCGTGGATCCTTGACTGTGCGGAAGAGTTTTTTTCGGAGCAGCAGGCAGTGTTTGTGACAGTGTTGTAGTCATAGGAGTCCTTGTGGTCCAAAGAGATTGGACAAGGATTGAAGGAACAAGTGCTAGCTTTTGCAAGATTATAGCACAGTATGCACATTAGTACAATTGGAAAAAGCAGGCAAGCCTTCAGAAGTACAAGCCTTTCACCAAAAGTAAGCTTTTACTTGTAAACTTCTCTCCCCAAAGCCTCCATGAAACATAACTGAATGGCACTTCGGTCCACACAAGCTGAAAAAACTTGGTTCAAAACTAAAATGCTGTCAGGTACCTAGAGGAGCAAGAACTTTGCTATTGATTTTAGGATCAGTGTGTATAATGTATGAAAATACTCTATTAACTTATGCTTCTTTGTGAAATTTTCTGGTAGCTATTTTTCTTCCTAAAAATCTGTGATGTTATTTAATGTTGTTAATTGCTGAAGAAAAACAGTCGGTGCTGTTTGGGTTCTGTTTTGTGGAACAACTGCTGCTATTTTTTTTCTTTCAACATACTTAAATTCTTAGCACTCCATCAATTTCTAGCTTCCCCCTTCCAGTAAAAATCTTCCTACTCAGTACCTGTCATCTCTCTCTGTCACTCTGTAGGTGAATAGAAACAGTTAAAGAAGGCTATAGAAAGACATCTGAGTTAAGGTCTGGGCTTCAATCTGTTTTGTGTCTTCAAAGAGATATTTTAATGGCAATCCATCATAAACAAATGAGTATTATATGTTAAATTATAGCTAAGGTCTATCACAAAGAACTTCCAAGATTTGTGTGTAAGACATAGTTTGATTAACTAAGATAAATTTAATATTGTTCCTGTTTGTTTTCCTAGCTGTGTGTTGAAATCTTTTAATCTAACTGAAGCATTCCTAAATATTTGTGTCACTTTTTCCTTTAGTTTACAAAAGTAAACAAGCAGCCTTGCTTTTACTGTGTCTCAAAGCTTTGGTTGTATGGGTTGTTTGGCTTTTCGGAGTCTGTTTTTCTGCTACTCTGCATATGTAGATGTTTTGTCTGTCATCATGTCTGGTGGTGAATTTTAACTGAATTAATACTGGTCGAGCTCCCTGAGGAACCTTGAGTGGAAAGTGCTAAAAATGTGCAACAGCTTTTCTGTAAGGTGGCTTGTAGTCGCGTGCTTCAATGGGAAATGGCTGTCCGTGCATGTGGGGGGATTGCTTGGAGAGACACCTTAAGGGGCATCCCCCGGTGAGAGGTGCGCCGATCTGTGAATTCCCATCATAAATGTGACTGCCTATTCATGAGAGCATGGAAACGGGCGAGAAGGTCTTCGTCCTTTTATTACTTTGTCGGTAAGGGGAGCTTTGGGGTATGTTGTGGAGCTGGAGAATCCTTGGAGTGTTTAATGAGCAGCTTTATGCATTTATAGATGAGTTTGACTGGGGCTGAAACTGAGGTACAATAGGTTGTTTCTCATTGGATTTTAAAAGGGGATAACTTTGATCATTTCAAAAGCAATGAAGCCTGATGCTCCAGTGAGAAAGTGATAATTTATAGCTACCATTAAGGAAACAAAGACTGGGGGAAAGTTTCACTCTGAAGATTTACTAATGTGTATGAACCACCCTTACAACCAGAAATAGCTTGGTATTTCTCACAGAACAAAACAAAAGGGAGAAGGCGATGAAATGGGGGTGGGAGGGAGGGGTGGAAAAGAATACCGCCTGTCTTCCCTTGCACCCTGAAAGGTCGAAACAACACTTAGGAAATTATAACTGCAGCGAACAATGGATGGGCCAGCGTTACCTGCCAAGGGAGAGGCAGCTGTGAGAAAGCCCTGGCTGGGAAAGGAGCGGGGCTGGCGGCGGGGGGCTGGATGCGCCGCCGTGGGCTGCAAGCACTCTAAGCGCTGCGCTGCCCGGCTTCGGAGAAACGCAAGCGAGGCTCCACCGCGCTGTGTGCACATGGCTCGTGACGGTGTGCAGACACACGGGCTCCTCGCAGGGGCTTGCCTCTGACTGGAAAGACGGCCCTTCGCGGGCCGCCTCGCAGACGGGAGCTTGCCGCTGGCAGCCAGCGTGCGCGTGTGAGGTACTGCGGTACCTCGGGGAAGCGCCGCTTCCCCGGGACACCTGTGTTTGGGGGCCGCGCAGGTGCTGGAGCGCCCGTGCCGCGGGTGGGCGGCTGGCTGCCTGCCTCGCTGCGGTCTGCGGCAGCCTCGTGTGGGGCGGGGGGGCCGCGGCGGCCGGCGGGACGCAGCGGTGCCGCGGGGAGGGCAGGGG
>CM021701.1:61373129-61489315 GCA_011074415.1 Stictonetta naevosa | reverse complement strand
GCGGCGGGGGCGCGGGCGCTGCCGCTGCTGCTCCTGCTGCTGCCCGCGCCGGGCGCCGCCGCCGCCCTGCCCCTCCCCGGTGAGTGCCGCCCCCCTCCAGCCCCGGACAGCGGCGGCGGCTGCCGGGGGACGGCGGCGGGCGCGAGGGGGGGGGGGGGGACACGCGCGGAGAGCCGTTGGTGGGGCGCGCGTCGGCCGTTAACGACCTGCGGGGGCGGCCGTTGGCGGGCAGGTGCGGGCCGCGCCGGGCACCGGTCTCCTCAGCGGGGCTGCCGCGCTCGGCAGCCGCTGCCCCGGGACCCCGCACCGGCAGCGCTCTGCGCGCACCTGAGGGCGCGGGGCCGCCGCCCTGGTGCCTCGCCGCGGTTCCTGCGGCCGCTAGGAGCGACGCTAACGCTTTCTGAAACCGGCAGCTGCTGCGGCACCTTCGGGCGCGTGTTGTGGCTGAGGGAGAGGTGAATGCTGTGACTGTAACCGGGAGAGGTGCTGGCTGAAATTCCCAGCCAGAAAGCGATCCCCGCTGCTCAAAGTGGCCGACGATCGAAGTCGTCACCTTGTGGCGATACTCCCGCAATTCATCCGGCTGCTTTAGGAGTCGCTTTTTGGACCTGTGTGGGGTGCTGCTTCTGCAACTCGCCCTCTTCGCTGGCCGCTGGAAATCCTTCTTTTTCTGCATTTGAACTCTCCCCTGCTGAATGAAAGACTTCTGCTGCCCGTAACTTTTCTCCCTCCTCTTCTGTCTATGCCTCTTCGTCTCCAGGACTTCTTCCTATTGGTGTTTCTCTTTCCCCTCACTTCCTCTGCTCTGAAGCTTCCACATGGATATTTTGCTTCGGTATGCTGTGCTGTGTGATGGCTGGCCAGGTGACTTGGCAATGCTGCTCAACAGATGCTATTTTTGTATTTAAAAAAAATAATAAAAGAGGCATTATTAATAGGTTACACATCCACTTAATGGTAAGTCAGTCTTTTAATGTGTTGGGGGTTGGTGACTTGGAAACTTCATTATTTCTGTAAACTCCCCTTGTTAGTTTCAGAAACATTGGGCTTCCTAAGGGTGATACTGTGGATGTGATGGAGATCTCTTTCAGTATTAGTTTTGTTAACCAGAAAGATGAACAGTGTCTCTTCTCAATAGTTCTGTGAGGAGATATACTCATAGCTCCTTCTGGGGTAAACAATTAAATGTCTGTACAACTTGATCGGCTAAATCTCATGGGGGGTCTAGCCCATAATAGATTAATGTAGATGCATTTATAAGTGAGCACAAAAGCTTTGTACACCTTATCTGAATTGCACACGGATATATTCATGTGCAGGTACAGCCATTATACAGGTTTAAGTCTAGATACTCTCTCTGCATGTTTTTGTCTTGGATTGCCAAGTGATATGTGTGTGCTTGCAGCCTTTTACCATCTAGTCTGTGAAACATATAGGACTTATGCCCTATTCTACATCTTCTGGCATCCTTTTTTGAATTTGGTGTCTTCTCACAGATGTGGATGAATGTGCCCTGGGGCTTGATGACTGCCATCCAGATGCTATATGTCAAAATACCCCGAAGCTGTACAAGTGCATGTGCAAAGTGGGTTACACTGGCGAAGGGAAGAAATGTGAAGGTAAAATGATAGAATTGCTCTGCTCTGCTTTGTCTCAGTAATTGCACCCCCATGCCTTCCTGCAAGGTCCTGAAGTGTTCTTTGGAACTGATGGAATTAGCAAGGGAAGGGCAGGTCCATAGCAGGAACAGTTTCTTCTCTCTGTAAAGCAAAGACAAAGGCAAATGTCAGCTAGGATACCGGGACTGAAACCTCGCTTTCATAAAAATGTTCAGGAGTTCCCACATGCTACTGTGCATGAGATAGGCTGGTCAGCACCAAGTGTCCCTCACCTTGGCCAGCTAGGGACAAGGCCTTGGCCAAGTATATGGGACTCGTTCAACTTTTGTTTGCAGCTAGATTGGTACCCAGAAATAGGAGGCTTTGATGCATTACTGTAGTCCTTACTTGCTGCTTATGACTTTGGGTTTTACAGTTTACCAGGTACTGGTGAAGGTGCTGACCTTCAGGTTTAGGAGCTGCTCACAATGTAATTGCTGGAGGAACGCAGGGACTACATTATGAGGTTGAAACAGTGATGTATTATTATTATTAATTTCTAATCCCCTCTAGCAAGCTAAAGAGGGGGAAAGAAATATTGTAATAAGCAAATGTTTAGCCATTGAAAAATTTCCTGCCAGCAGCATAGAGGTGGAACATGAGCAATTTCCTGTGATTTCCCAAATGGTGCCATGTTTTCTTCTCTATTTTTTTGCTGTTCTGAAGTGGATTACCCATGTTACATGTATCTTAAATGTTTTTTTAAATACTTCAAAGATCTTGGTGTTAGCGATACCACGCAGCACAGAGTTCTACAGAAGAATTTTGTGAAGGTGTTCATATGAGCTTTTAGTCAACTTGAATTCTGCCTTGACAAGGCCAGACAATGACCTGTTGATACGAACTTTCTTATTTTTACTTTGTGTATTTTCGTACTGTCACCCTTTGATCATGTCATCTTACTTTCGTCTGTTGCAGAGAACCTAAAAAAATAATCTCTGACTACTGATTGTTTTTAGATAGGAGCTTTACCACCACCCCCTCCCACATCATGTGGTGGCCTTTTAAGGATGGTATTACTAAAATTTAACGGGATATTACATGTGAAAACATGAGATATTTCTGAGAAGACAAAGCAGAAAAATAAGAAGTAATGCCTTAAAGCATAGGGGATGATCTGTTTTTCAGGCTCATCTTAAAATCAAAAGATCTGATTGATTTTCTCAGTTGAAAAATCAAAAGAGAAACAATTGCATGGCTTTTCACCTAGTAATACCACTTGGTCTAGTTTGTTTAATCAGCAGCCTTAAAAACCTTAGACTATAAGGTAAAGCTATGTGGGAATCTCAGGGTATTTTGTCACTCTTTGGAAACATTTAGCAAGTAACGCGTTAAGTGCTGCCTATTTGCAAGACAATGACGATCTAGGACAACAGTTGCTGTTCACAGTTACACGGTCTCATCACGCAGTGTCTATAACACTCAAGCAAGCATCCATCATGTTGACTTTTGCTTTATTCCTTAGACATTGATGAATGTGATAACGACTTCAATGGAGGCTGTGTCCACGAGTGTTTCAACATTCCGGGAAATTACCGCTGTACTTGCTACGACGGCTTTATGTTGGCTCACGACGGCCACAACTGCTTGGGTAAGTGTGCTTGTGAACGTTGCGAGTGGGAATGCTGTAACATTTTAACTGGGTTCCTGGGAAATGCGTGGTCATCTCTTGTGCTTAACCAACTCGGCTGGAGGAGAAGGTCCCCTATGGGACGAGGGAATTCCAGGCACCGATGCGCCATCCCAGTGTGATGCTTTCCCCATCTGAGTGAGGGTCGTTGCGCTTTCACCATTTGAGGGCAGTTGTGCTACTCTGTTTCCATTAAGTGCTTTGGATTAAAATATGTGAAGTGACGCCTATTATTATACTAAAGGGCTTTCCCTAAAAGGACATGTGCTGTCATTGCCTTTTCTGTTCCAAAGTTAGTCAATTCTCACGTGTGTTTCTTTACCTAGAAATCTTTTCTCTTGCATGTCGAGGTCTAGAACGTGTGGGCTTCTCACTCTCACCATGTCTGAGCCCTTCCTGACATGCAAGCTATAAGGAAAGGGCACACAATTAGGGCTGTGCAGTCGCTGTGTATGACAGAGGGGCGTTGAAGTTCAGAGGGCCTAAACAAAATGCTCAGGGTTTGGTTTCCCTGGGTAGTTAATGCGAAGCAAAGTACACAACCCTGGAAACATGTTCACTCTGGGCAGCACTCCCTTGACCCTGCACACTCTCTCTTTCCCCCTCACCCCATGGAGTAGAAACTGTCACATTTGATTTTTCAGAGATAGTTCACTTTTTTCTCTTCTTCTGCACGTTGTGTGTGGATGTGCACTGGCAGACTTCCATGGCAGTATCAGTCAGAGGAAGCTTGCTCCCATAGCAGAATTTTAAGACTCCCGTTGGCTTGGCTGGGTTATTTCCCACTGGTGTACACCAGACTGGGAGGGGGGCAGACCGTCCCTGGGCTTTATCTTCTTCTGGGTCAAATTAGAAAAGCTCTGGAGTCTCCAGTGGGGATCGTGTTGTTTTACCTGCTGTGAGCCTGGTGCATGCCCACAGATTAACTTTGTTCTAGTGTAGATGGAGGAGAGAGTGAATTCGCCAAGTTCCAAGTATTTCACTGAAGAAAACAGAGAGGGAAGCAAACTATTTGCTGATGCTTTAACATATTGAGGACATCTTATTTTTACTGTGGTGCCTTTGTGTGAACACGCAGTGGAGTTCAGCTGAGGTTATTAGGAAGTGAAGCTAACACATTGCCTCTTATAATGCCAGCAAAGGGTGCATTCTCTTAGTATCCAGTAGCCCCTCTAGAACATAATTCCACTGACTTGTTTGGGATCAGTAAGACAGACAGAACATAGACTAAAATATACCACCTGTTACATTACTGCAAAGCTGCTCAATATTGCATGGCAGACTTTTTTAAAATAAAATATCACTGACATACGGTGAAGTTTCTACTACTGACCAGCCATTTTTTGAGATATGACGTAAACTTTAAATAAATATTTTGGTATGCAGCAGCAAATTGGATCACATCTTCTCTTAGTCTGTTTATTTACTGTCTTCACACCACGGTTGCTCTCCTTTCACACTCATTTTTGAAGATCTCAGCTGTGTGCCTGGGTTTTAGCCAAATAGACAATTACTTGTTGGAAAGAGATGGTATTTTGTAATCTTTCCAAGGTCCGTAAGGCAGAAACATCTGCTGGAGTTCAAATCTGTAGTACTGAAGGCTCATGGTGGCTGTTTATTCATGATTGTTTGCACATTCACATCACTAGCTCTCTAAAATACTCAGCTTCTCTGTGATGGAGATATGTCAGCCGCTCTTGTTGCTATGAGCAGGTCACATTCTTTTGCATCCCATTGGCTCACTCATTGCCTTCATTAGAAATTAAATCTGGTGTAATGCCCCATTATGCTTTTTACTAAAAGCCTTTCTTTTTCCCCATTTTTTGGAAGGCAGCTGTTTTATGCCAGAAATGCTAAAGTGTTAAATTAAAAACATTGTACTATTATCACAGGAACAATGAACAGAACAGGGAGCAAATACAGTGTTCCATTTGAACTTGCAAATGAGACCAGTGCTTTCCCTAGGCCATGTTTTGTCTTGCTTAATTTTCTTTTTAAGGTACTGAGCATTTTTGCTTCCTTTTCAAACTGGCATTTGAAACATTGGAGAATTAGGGTAAGAAAATTATTTGCTGGTAGAGGTTACAAAAGTCTGCAGCAATTAAAGGATAAAATTCAGAAGAACTGGAGGTTGGGATGAACGTCCTGTGTTCAGAGGCATACCTGAAGGTTTTTCTACTCTTTGTTTTTCTTGGCTATCTTGCAAATTGAATGTTTCTATATTCTCTGGTATTGTTGAAGCTCTACATATTGCAAAATCAACACTGAACCTATTTCCAGAACTTCTGCTATTGTCTTTGACTGTGGTCAGGCAACATGACAGCAGCCTTGATGGTAAGTGATGATGACCTAGAGTTGAGGGAGGAGGATAATAAATCAAACTGAGCATCAGAACATGTGATGTATGACTTGTAGCTAGAGCAAAAGCAAGGAGGAAGAGGAGGAAGGTTTTATATTTAAGTCAAACTTATTTTGAACTTGGTGTTTTTCTTGTTCCACCTTTGCTTCAGAATGGGGATCTTACTGAAAAACACCATACATTGCTTGCGTGGGTTTGGAACCAAAGCTGTATACCATGGAGCAAGAGAGGACCAAGCATGGATGCTCAACCTAGATGTAAATGCACTAGGTTGCTTAGTGGTAGTACTCTCCGGTTGCTCTGAGAGGCAGTGTATGTTCTCCTATGTGGAGTAGGGAGCTGAGGCAGTGTATGTTCTCTGACATGGAGCATGGGCCTAGTGCAGGTACCCTGCTTCTGTCTTCCTGACGCTGCTCTGCCTTCTTGTTTAGTTGGCCAGAATTTCCTTGGAGCCCTGCGACTGACTGGGCAAACTGCAAATGGGAAGAGGGGGGAGCAAAAATATACTTTTGTAAGGCTGACAGAACACCGGGCTAGCCCAGGCTGTCTGAGCTGCCTGGGTGGTTACCTGCTGGGTAGGGACCTGTTGGCTGTACTGTATATTGAGCAGCTAGCACAAATAGCTGTCTTGGTGTCAATTTGTAGTGGTGATTTTCATATGGGGCAGGTACAAAGCTGATCTCTTTCTCTTTCAGATACAGATGAATGCACGTTCAACAATGGTGGTTGCCAGCACATTTGCGTCAACACTGTGGGGAGCTATGAATGTCGCTGTAAGGAAGGATTCTTTCTAAGTGACAACCAGCACACATGCATCCACCGCTCAGAAGGTACTGGCTGCTTCCCTCCAGGCACCAAGCAGGAGTTTTTGACAGAAGCTCACTGCAAACTCTCTATAGCAGATTCAAAAGTATTTTTAGTTTGAGTTTTTTGAGGCTGTGAAGTATCTTGAAGTCCTCTTTTTTTTTTAAAGGAACACTGCATCACGATCTTCTAAGTGACTTTGAAGACTCTTTGCATCCCTTCTGCCCCTTTGATCCCACCTGTCTGCAGCGTTACGCTTTTTAAAGGCTGTGCTGCTATACTCCCAGTGTACTTTATGCTCTGTTGTGCAGCTGAGCTGTGTCCTGATCCAGGAAATGGCAATAAACTGAGGGACAGTGAGTTCTGACAGTTTCCACAGACTTCAGTTACAAGGCAATACCTACATTACCTCTAGGTACCTTTTAGATTCCCCGTGCAATGTTTAGGTTTCAGCTAAGAGATTTATTGTTTGTCAGCCCCAAAGGTATTCAAATAGTGTTCTTTGTTTTGAGTGAAACCTTTATGAAACGACCTTTAAAAGATCTGAGAGCCTTGGATGTCTAATTAGACATTGGGTTTGAACAAAATTATTTTGGATGCCCTTGGGGAATACTTTAAAGTGGTTACTCAGATCAGGGAGTTGTCCATTGAACTGTACAGTGAATATCTTACTAAGAAGTATTTAAGGCTGCAAAGCTTTCTTTAATCTAAGGCTTATCGTTGGCATGACTATAAGAGGAATCTGAGCATGAATAAACAAATCTCACTTTAAAATTCCCCATACTGAAGAGATCAGCATTTATAGACATATATGGCCATCCAGAGATGAGTGCACTGAGGTGGCTGTCATCTGACGTAGCTGAATTGATCTTTTGTTTGAATTACGAATCTGTGTTCTCAGCTTCTCTGGTACTGTGCTTGGTCTCATGGAGATCTGGTGATGCATGGTGATTTCTCAGGCCATTGCTCAGCTTGCTACTGCAACAGGCTGCAATGGCAGGGCAAGCTTTTTCCCTTCATGTTTCCTTGCCAGCAGTGATGTGTGTTTGTGTGCATGGATGATGAATCCAAGAATGAAGATCAGTTGTTTTAACTTCTCGTCTTGTCTGATGCCAAGGGAAGAAAAGCTTCCAACTCTTCTCATTTGCTACTTCTTGTGTACGCTAAACTCTCCCAAACTAACAGCAGCAGCATATCCTGTTATTAATAATTGTACCTTTGGAATTCTTGATACTGAAATACAGAAGTCTTGTTTGTGTTTTTTAAAGCCATTTTTTCATGTCATCGCTCTGTTTGTTTACCTCCCTCCCCTTCCCACATTACTGTGAAGAAGCACTGCATGGAATTCCCCACTTTTTTTTTTTTTTTTTCTTGGTGAGCAGGTCTGTTTTAAGCCAAATCTCATTGTTGTCTCTTTCCCCTCACTTTGTTCTCCTCTTTTCTGATCGTTGCTGGGTCTCTGCCTTATGTACTTATCTCTCTCTTTATCCCTTAGTAGTCCTCTCTCAAGGCATCACAGCATGGATCTAAACATTGCTGCCTAGCCCACCTATTCGGTTTCATTTCTTATCTGTGATATAAGGCAGAATTTCCTGCCCTGTCTCTCAGCTCAGTTAAGAGTGCACACTCTTCTTAGTGGTCTGCAATATTGGCCTTTATGTGCACAGAAAAAGAGTGACCTGGAGTTGAGATTGGAAAAATACAGAGGCTTGAGGATGTTGTATTCCTTCAGATGACCAGTGTAACAGGGAAGTCTCTGACTCACCTGCCCTTCCAAGTCTATTTACTCTTATTTTCTGGGTTCTCTGTCACCTATTCCAGGACAGTAATGTGGGACTCAAGGTGAGGTAGCTATTAGAGGAGAGTTTGATAATTAAAGCTGATTTTCATCTGATATGATTGTGTTGGTCTGGAGCACAAGGATCCTCTGAGGTTCTTGGTGGTTCTGCGTAGCCTCTGCTTGAATCACATGAACTCTGTGTCTGTGCACAACCATAATCTTTCCTGGACTGTCTGCTTTGAATGAGCTGTT
This sequence comes from Stictonetta naevosa, assembly GCA_011074415.1. Classification (NCBI taxonomy): domain Eukaryota; kingdom Metazoa; phylum Chordata; class Aves; order Anseriformes; family Anatidae; genus Stictonetta; species Stictonetta naevosa. The sequence continues at coordinate 61,480,832 of CM021701.1, read as the reverse complement.
TTTCATCTATATGTGGGAGAATGGATTTACTTTGGGATGCTGTTGATCTGGCTGACAGGGCAGCATTGCACGTCTTGTTTCATTTTCAGCATATAAGAGAATTTGGAAAATTTGAAGGAAAATATCGAATTTTCACTAGTAAATTTGCAGTACGTCTTGTAGCTGCTATTGCTATCGATGACAAATCTTGCCACTTTTTCCTGTGGTCTTTCACAGGGTCATAGCTATCTACTTTTTGTGCTGAGTCAGTGGGGGTCAATTGGACCTGTGATTTGAAGGCCACATCTGAAACCACTGTATAGACCTGAAAGCTTGTGCATAAGTGACCATGTTAGCTATTGCTTTTAGATTCCTTCTTTCTGTGGAGAGGCAGTGATAACTAGAAAGTTTTTTTTGAAAATTCTGCCTTAACGCAGGGCTGTAGAAAGCATGCAAATGGTCAAAAACATTCCTGGGAGGTCCTGTTCTGTCTGTGCTGATGCTTTTTGCCATTTGGCTCCTAGGGGGCTGCCTCTGAGAATCTTAGGTTGTTCTTCATATAACTGCCTCCCCTCCTACCCCTACTCTGTCCTACTGAATGTCTTCCTGGAATTGCCCTGAATGGAGCCTTAGTGTTCTTAGCAAATTAGTGCTGATGTTCAGCATTTACTGTGGAGAAGAATACAAAGATGTAAACGATGATACATGTAAGCAATGAATTTAATGTGTCCTGATAAAAAATACTGAATGGGCTTTTTGCCTGTGTGTTGCTAATGATAGAAATGCTCACATTTCATGGAGGTTTGCTGGGTAACATCCCAAAGGTCCCAGTATCTAGAAGGACTGCTCTGGCTTGGGGTCCAGACAGACACTGGATTCTGTTGTCTTGTCAAAGCACAAGGTGGAATTTGACCAAAATTTCTCTGAGGTTTGGGTCTGTACCATAATCTGCCATTAGAACAGCTCTGGAACAGTGTGACATGGGAGACCTTGTGTCTGTGACAGAGTTTGCAGTCAATCAGCACTTACGGTTTTACGTCCATTTCTGTAATAGATCATTATAAAATGGGGCCAAATGGAAGGTATAATGTTCTACCACCCCTGGAAACATGCAGTAAGCTTCATAGTAAATGCTAAAAGGTATGAATGTATTGCTGTCTATGAAATGCTCTCTTTCAGGTCATCTGGATTTTGGTGGGTTTGGTCATGTACTTTGTTACACAATAGGTACTCTGTTACTTTAATAACGTGCCCTCATTTGGAAAGTGCATTTTTAGCTTTCTGTGGAGACCTGATTGAACTCTGCTTGTTCAGAACTGATCAATTCCCAACTCATCATTTATACCATTTGTCTGATGTCAGTGAACTTTACCAAAGTACCTGCTTGAATGGTTTTCCCTTTGGTAGCTCAATAGACACAGACAAACAAACAACAAACTTTAACAGAAACTAAGCCGCTAATTCTCTTAGTGCTGTCTAACAATGCTGAGCTAACAGACCAAATCATACTGCATATTTAAGAACAGAAAAGTCACAAAAACACAAGAGTTAATAAGGCTAATTTGTGGTCTCGTGGGTTGTCCCATTCCTTGACTGACAGCACAATAGTGGATGACAGCTTTCATGTGGGCTCCTTGGACTGTGTCTGTGTGCTGCAGGATCTGCAGTGTTTTTGTTTTGTTAGACATCTGCAGGGTCCTCACTGTGGGAAAGGAATGGAAAAGCCAGTAGAGCAGAATGATTCAGGGTCTGCAACATCTATTCTTTTGCTACTTAAATCTTTCTTAACAGAGAAAGGGTACTCTAATTTGTGCTTCAGATAGCCAAAACAGTTGTGTGCAGACCAAGAACCTAACTGAAGTGTAATGGAATAATGGTTAGGAGCTGACCTCTGATTGCCACTGACTGCCAATACAGTGTTTCCTGTTTCGTTTAGGTATGAGGCTGCAAAAGGCGCTGCATAAATTCTAAAAATACGTAGGCTGTGAAATTGTTCATGCTGACCATTTCTGGCAACATGTTCACCCTTTTCATTTCTCTGATAGTGCATTTGCTCAAGTCAGTAGAAGTCCCCTGAGTTAATGTGGTATCAGACCTTCAGTGGGATAAGCCCTTGCAGCTGAAGTATGCACTGAGTCTTCTCAAAGTGTTCTTGCCAAGAAAAAAGAACATTTTGGCGTAACATGTTGTCTTATAAAAGCTAAATAAACCAAGGCAGAGCATTTGATGTGTTTGGTGGCAAAAATGTGTTCTCAGAATAACCAAGGAGAGTATTCATTTTTTTTCCTCTCATTTGTGCAGCAACGTAGAAAATTTCAGCAAAACTCTGTGGTGTTCTGGTAACTTAGCCAGCTGACATGAAGTTTTAAGTTATGAGCATACAAATTGTGTTACAATCTTGCCAATGTCCCTGGCATTGATTTAGCTGACCGAGGGTTAAGGGGAAAAAGCCTTTACGATAGTTCTAGGAACATTTCCTACCTGTTCAATTGACTTGAACCTTATGCAGAGGCCAGAGAAAACACTATGGCAGTCACTGAGAGCTAGTGCATGAACAGCTTGTAACTGTCGGAGACAAAAATGGTGCAATGTTTCTTATGAGGTGCACCAAAAGGAAGAAAGTCACTAGTGGCACCTTGCTTTTTCTTTTGGTTTCAGCAGACACCGGCACCAAATTCTGTCCAGCTGGGAGGTGCGCAGAAGTACAGAACAGTGTGTTAATTCCCAGTGGGGTTATTTTGAAAGAGATTTGTTGAAATCTGAAAAACATGAAAACAAAATAGTTGACAAGAAAGAACTGACATACAGCATAGGTACCACTTGCATGTTTACCTGGTCATTACTTAGTCATTGCTGAGGTAGGTTATGACTTTGAGAATCTGCTTTGTAGACCAGTAATTGAAATGGGGATGCCATTTTTTTCTGCGTCATCCTAGACATTCCTGTGTCTGATGGATAAGCAGAGAATTGATGTCACTTTAAGCTTTGATCTCGTCAGGTACCAGCCAGCTTGTGTTTTTTATAAAAGGTTTTATAAATACTGATATAAAATGAGAGCATGGGATGGGAATGCAGATGCTGTAGAAATCTAGGGATGTTGCTTTTTGACCTTGCAATCAAAGAACGTGGGCACAGAAAAGATTATAGCTGGAGAAGCTTTGGGGGCCACTGGCTTTGCAGGATTGGACTTTCTGCCTTTCTAGTCTTTAAGCTCATACATTTTATTCTAATGCTGTGGAGCCTTCCCAGAAGTAGCAGGCTGTTGGCTGTGTGTATATTGGACTAATCTTATTTGACTGTTGCCTGCACACACAGATGCCGAGGATGCTGATGTTCTTGAACTTGTCCTGTTTTGCAGAAGGCATGAGCTGCATGAATAAAGATCATGGCTGTGCCCACATCTGCAGAGAAACACCCAAAGGAGGGGTTGCCTGTGAATGCCGACCAGGATTTGAACTGTCCAAGAACCAGAGGAGCTGCATTTGTATGCAACATTCTGCATATGCTTATGGTTTCCAAAAGTGAACAAATAGTGCTCTGTTTGCAGTGATATGGGATTTTATATGGTACAACTAAGCTGGGATGACATGCCTAAACTCTGAGCATTTGAGCCAAACTAGAATCAATGACTTTGCAGGACACTATTGCACAGATCTGCTGTTTGTTTAAAAAAAATAAAAAATCTGTACTCTAGGAGTTGTACCATTATTTGGAAGTTCAGCTTCCCAAGAGAGCAGTGCATTGTTTCAGTCTCTCAGAATTTCTGAGGAAGGGGGCGTGATAGGAAGGTGTATTGGGTAGCCAAATGGAGACAAAATTGGACGCTTTCTTTCAAAGATGCTAGAAGTACTTGTGAGATCTAACGTATATTTTTTTCCTAGTAACATGTAATCATGGAAATGGTGGCTGTCAACATACATGTGATGATGCTGATAATGGACCTATTTGTGGGTGTCACCCCAAGTACATCATGCATATGGATGGGAAAACCTGTCTGGGTCAGTACGCAGAGTAGTAGTTTTCTGTTGATGACTAACTTGTGTGGTTTGACATTGCTGTGTGTGTATGACTAATACTCTTCTTAATAGCAGAGCTAGAAAACACCAAGGAATCCCAAACTAAGAAACCTGCTAGTACACAAGTGAGTTTGTTGGGTCCAGATGACTTATGCTTCCATATATAGGTATCTACCTCATACTACTGCAGCCTGTAATTAGTGCTGGTCCCTCCGAAACACAAGGCTTGTAACCAACCAAAGAAGTTTTCCTTCTTTCTAGGACATTTTAGATTCAGTTTCTTGTATAGCATGAGCCAGAGAGTGTAACCAAGCAGTGCACGCATTAAAACCAGAACTATAATTCAATTAGAGTACAGTTTTTGTAAGGCAGTTATCCAGTAAAGAAAGCACTTAAGACTTATAAACTCTTCCAGTCTCTGGAAGACTTTGTTGCCTGTTGATTGAAATCAAATGCTCAGGCATAACTGCCTGTCCTTGCATTAGTCTGTGATAGATGATGACAGTGTGTTCTTAACAGAGCAGTTTATGACAGTTCAATTAGTTCTTTCATCTTGTTACTGTTCACCACATCAGTAGTGCATTTTCTGTTTTATTAATCTTGAGAATATTGAAACGAGTAGGGGTTGTAAGGAAGCAACAAAAGCAAAATATTCTCGTGGTTTTGACTCAAGGTTCTTCATGGCTTTTTTTTTTCCTTTTAAAATTTTATTTCTGCCTAGTTAGCTCCAAATGTCTCCGATAATTTAGTGCACGATGTATCTGTTTGCATTTCTGTATATACTGAATATCAGATGAGATTTCTGATCAAGGCACCTTTGCTCATTTGCTTTTTTCATGCTCCTTACAGAGAGGGAAGAGGCTGCTGTTGAAATTCCTGAGGGAAACACTACAGCAGGAGCTGATGTGGACAAGAGGGTGAAGCGACGGTTGCTCATGGGTAAAAGTGCTTATCCAAAATAATTTTGCCGTTTGCTCGAGCCTTTTACATTGAAGAATTGTTTTTTAATATAACCATTGTAGTTTTGGACTGAAGTCTTCCTGAGATGTCCCACTCCCTTTTCAGGACAGAATATTATTCCATAATGTGTAAGAAACTGCTTGTTGCTTGTGATTTTTCAGTAATCGTGGAAAGCATGAGGAACTTGTCCTCAAAGTACCATGTTTCCATGGTTCTACTTCATGTTTCATGGTTCTACAGCACAATCGTTTCTGTACTACAGCTTTAGCTGAGTGATTGTGGAGGAAATAGAATTTTACCTGCTTCTCTTGAACTGAAAGTACACTTGTGTATGGAAGAGAACTGGCTCCAGTGATGGGTTACACCTAGAAGAGCATAGTGAGCATAGACCCATTTTGCCAATGCATGTATTTAGCAGTTGCTCATGTATATCAGGCTAAATGTAGCAGAACAGTGTGCTTGGAACTGTACCTTGTATCATCGTGTGATGTTTCTTACCGTTACAATGTCTCTGAGCAAACTTTACATATTTATTGTTGGCTAGAAACATGTGCAGTTAATAATGGTGGCTGTGATCGTACGTGTAAGGATACATCTACTGGAGTTCACTGCAGCTGTCCTGTTGGATTCACGCTCCAGTTTGATGGGAAGACATGTAAAGGTGAGTTTTGTACTCATGGACATGTGTGTTCTAGCACCGTGCTGTAAAGTATTCATCTCCTCATGAAAGTAATGCAGTGTTCAGAGGAAAGCTGGTATGCGTAATGTGATCTGAGAAGCAGTGCAGCCAGGAGAGATGCATGGCTTCCTTGTAAGAACATTCCGGTGTATCATATGCAGAAATCTCTGCTGCTCTGCCCTCCCTCCTCATCACTTTCCGTTCCCTCACTAAGATGGCCTCATTTTTGAGAGTTGAGAAGAGGCAATACAACTAGGTCTGTGGTGTAGTAGAATTCAGTACTGGGAAATGTAGGCTTGTCGTTTCTTAAAAGTATGCACTCCCATATCCGACTATATTATCCCCAGTCAACTGGGTGCTGTAGATATTTGTAAGTAAATATCAGAATGTAATTCAGAGAAGACTGAGTAGAATTATTTACGCTGGTCCAAGGAGGTCTAAGGCTAATTAGAGTACTGGCAAGGAGAAAAGGGATGTTTAGATAATATTTTAGAACATATTTTCCTATAATTAAATATTCGGACTGTTCTGCTAGGCAAAAATGATGGAATCCCCACTCTGGAGTCAATATTAGATAACTCATTTTTAATGTTGGCATGAAAAGGACAGGATAGCTCAGGAAGTCTGTTCTGTCTGAGATTTCTTCAGGGCTTAGGAAGAGGGAACTCAGAGAATTTTTCAAAAAAACTAAAGCCTCTTAGAGAATGTTTAAGTCAAAACGTTTCCAAACAAAACTTAGGAAAAAGGTCTTGTGTGAATACATGTACTCAAATGTAGCTGAAAGCAAATTAGCACAATCATGGGGTAGAATGGGCTAGATCATTCTTAAGATCTAGACCTGAACTTCCTCAAGATTTGTAGCAGACTTGTTATGTTTTGTTTCTGGGATTCTCCAGCCAAGAGGCGATGATTATTTTCTGTCTTTGTCAGTGAAAGTATGTTGAATATATTCTGTTTACTCACTGAAGTTTTTTTAATTATTATTATTTTTACAGATATTGACGAATGTCAATCTAATAATGGAGGCTGCGATCATTTCTGTAAAAACACTGTTGGCAGTTTTGATTGCAGCTGCAGAAAAGGATTTAAATTATTAACAGATGAGAAGTCTTGTCAAGGTATGTGCACTGGAGAGGCAATAAAAGTAGAACAAATCAGCATGGCTTGGACATCTACTACAATGATGAAGTGATAATGGACTCCAGAATTTCCATGCCTTGTGTTTTTGTGTGTGTGTGTGTTTATTTCTGAAGCAGCTGTTAAGTTAATAGAGTTGTCTTGATACTATTGTAGGAGGTGTGTTTAGTGTCATAGTGGGATATTATCTAGAAGCAATGCAGATAGCATCATATTAAAAATCTCTTGATGAAGATAATGCTTTTTTCCCCCCTTCTATTAATGATCTTAAAATAACTTACAGGGAGAAATGAAGCTAATATCTCTACATCCATCTTAATGACTATTTCACCATTGCAGCAAAATTATTTTTTGCTTAATGGGACATTTAAATGCTACGGGTTCTTTATTTAAAGCAAAAAAGTAAGACAAGTCATCTGATCTGTGAAGTCAGAGGCTTGTAGATAGACATAGACCAGAATAACTATTTCCTAGACCGTTATAGAAACATTTGATCTTTAGGAAGATATAAATTTCTACTGTGAGATTTACAGAACATATTTGCTTTATTGTATAATAGTGTGTATATACAGATTGAGCAGCCTTGTTTAGGCTGGTTAAGTACATTCAAAAGTAATGATCGAAATGGTCTCTGTGGCTTTGGCATAGCTACAGTATGAAACAACGTAAAATGGATCAGTGAGCTGGACAAATGAATAATTCTGTTTCTAGTTCTGTTTCCTAGACAACTATTTGACATTTAATGATTAATTTCAGAAAACTGAACCGAGCAACAGGAAAGAAATTTCACCTGGGTTTTTGGCATGTTCTTGTCCTTTTTAGGTTAGATATAGGACATACCAAACTTACTATAAAACTAAAGGCTTTTCAAGATTTTTTTAAAATTGAATTGGTTATGAGTTTATTTTAAAGATTTATATCTCCCTTTTGTCTCTGTCACTCCTGTAACTTTCCCTAGATTGTTTCAAAAGTGGTACCTTGAAGTGCACCCAAGACCTTAATGACAAAAAGTATGACGTTATGTGTCAATGATGTTGATGGGAGCTTTTTTATATCTGGGAACATTCCTATATAGCACGTTGAATGTACTGTCACAGAAGTTTTAGGTGCTTTTAATAAGCCAACTTTTATTAAAGAAATAAGAGTTTCTGGCAGCATTTTTTTTCCTTCAAAGCAGAGAAGTAATGTCTTTTAAACATAATTGTAAAAATGTAGCAATAGTTTTCATATTTGCCAAGAGAAGGCTTGTTTGGCAAACTGATTGGTCTCTTAGAAGTTGTCATTTCTTATATTGCATTATTTGCTTAGTTTACTTAAACCTGCACATCTCTCTGTCCAACTTTATCTCATAAGTGCTCCCTTTTTAGGCTGAAAGATACTAATGCATCCCTTTAAAACTTGCAGACATTGATGAATGCTCTTTTGAACGGACATGTGATCACACGTGCATCAATCATCCAGGCACTTTTGAGTGTACTTGTAACAAAGGATACGCTCTCTATGGCTTCACACACTGTGGAGGTGAGTTATAAAAGAATACTGCAGGCCACACTGGTAGAGTGCTATTGCCACAGGTCTAGTTAGTGTCTGTGTAGGACATGAGCCTATGTATATGCATAAGGTGTTTACAGTAAATATAACTCTTTACTGTAATAAGGAGACACAGCAAAAGTGAAAACTAACCCAACTCACTTCTGTCTTGGCCCAAATTATTTTCCCTTCCCAGCTGGCATTCAGAAAGCACCTGTGACTATTAGAACAAACAGACGCATTTTGCACCTAGATGTGAAAGGCATGATTTGACATATTTTTCATGTGCAAAAGTCTCATTGACTTCAATTAATAGTGAGTTGAATAGGACTTTAAGAGGATGCTCTGGATGATTTTGAAAAATTACAATTTTGCACGTTATCCTTATGCGTATTACAGATTGTTATATGATATAGATTGGAGCTTTATCTGATGCAGTACCATTAATTTACATTGGCCAAGGATGATATTCCTAAATGTTTTACTACTTTACTACACAAAATGTTCAAGAAAAGAGAGGAAAAAAAGAGGAAGATATTGACAGAAGCTTAATGTGTGTCAAGTGTTAATGTTTCTGTAATAAATTCCCAGATTTACTCCAAGGAAGCATGAATAACTGGACATTAAATAGAAATAAATCTATTTTATATAAGCTCTAGGCAAGACCTTGCTGTTTGCATATGCTTATTTAATTCTAAGACCGATTTATTTCTTAGGCAAAATGAGTGCACTTGAATTTGCAGATAACAATTCAGAGGTCTCTGCATGCCTGATCTGTTCTAATGTCTGCCTCTAGAAAGCCTGAGGAGAAGATTGAAGGGCTACATCATCACTGGTGTTTTATACTACTAAACAGGGAAACCTATCTGAGCGAATAGGGAGTAACACTGTTCATGTGTTCCACTTGCCAAAGGAAATCTTTTCTTATAAATTCCTGAATTTCTTTTGGTCACCAATGAGGGAACAGAACTGCAATTTATTCTTTGGGTGCTAATTTTCTCTTCGTACCATATTCTTGTTCAGATGTTAATCCTTGTACCACAGTAACTCCTTCATTTGCTGACAATTGTCACAGCTGGTAGGTGTACTGAGTGTACACCTTCTGAGCTATATGGAAGAAGCCACTAAGTACTGGAGATAATAGGATGCCATTGCCTGCATAACCCTACCAAAAAGTCAGTTAAAATTAAAGATTTGAGTTGATTCTGTAGTATCTTAGGCAGTAGTACCAATTTTAAGGTGTTCCCTTCTTTTTCATCATTCTTCTGTTGCTCATTCCTACTCCTGCTATCTCAGTTCTGCTAGTAGCATGTTTTTCCCCAGGAACCAGCTCAATTTTGTTGTCTATTTCACAGCATTTTCTCCAAATGATTATCTATGTCAAGGGGGAAACAAGTGGTAGGAGAAAGCACTGACTAGCACTCCAATTACCTCTGAGAAAAGCGTACATAAAATGAGATACCTTCAGTTGCACAAACTTTCTGGGACTCGCTGAGTCTCATAAGGGCTTCCTTGATGGTAGCTTTGTAGGTTTACATGTAATTGTCATAAAGCTGATGGAGACAAGCAGCTATCAGGGTGGATCTGGGAAGCAGAGATATGGAACTTTGCATTTCCCTTTGTTGACATTCATGAGATTCCTGTCACCCTATTTCTCCAGCCTGTCGAGGTCGCTCTGAATAGTGGCACAAACATCTGGTGTATCAGCCACTCCTCCCAGTTTTGTATCAGCTGCAAACTTGCTGAGGATGAACTCTTGTTCCGTCATCTAGGTTTAATGAAAAGGATAAATAGCCTTGGCCCTAGCATTGACCCCTGTGGTACACCATTGGTGAATGGCCTGCAGCTGGACTTTGTGTTACTGTTTACAACACTTTCAGCCCAGAAATTCAGCCAAAGATCCAAAAGTTTTCCTGGAAGTAGTAAGGGAGGGAACTGCCATTTATTGCTGTTCAGCAGAGCTTGGGATGGCACAATGGAAAGTGTATTCTGCATCAGCAAGAGAGAGTGCACCAAAGGCGGTATGTTGTGTTGTTGGTAGTTTCTCCACCTCTTGGCAATTACTGGGCTGGGCAAGGCCTATGAAATCGGCTAATTGACTAACTGGGATTGTGGTGATTCAGTGGTGTTATTTGCACACTTGGAATCAAATACTGTTCTATAATAGATGTATCTATCTGAGCACTTTGGAGGGTTGGTCACTGAATCTTGTCCACATCACCTGTCTTTATTTCAAAATGGAAATACTAATTAACTAGATGCAGTGCAATGCAGACTTGATTTGGTGGTCTTTTCGTTAACTTGTTAACATATTGCTGAGGCTGGAGATTTTTTTTTTCTAATACGTCATTCAAGGACATACCTAACATCTCCTTTCCCACAACATTTGTTTGATTTTGACACTCACTGAAGGATTTCCATGGAATAAAAACTATTTCAAGGTGGGTTTCCAGATGGCATTCCAAAGACCTTTTCTAGACCCTACCAAGAGGTATTTTTGTACAAATTTATCTAGTTGTATTAGTCAGAATGCAGAACTTTGGTAAAAGTTACTTTTTAAAACTATTTTTACCTTTCCTCTATAGACATTAATGAATGTAGCATCAACAATGGTGGTTGCCAACAGCTGTGTGTGAACACACTGGGAGACTATGAATGCCTGTGTCACTCTAACTACAAATTACACTGGAATAAAAAGGATTGTGTTGGTAAGGTGCCTAGCAGATACATTACTACTCCTGAAGTGTTTGAAGGTCACATGGTTGTAGTCAAATCTGAAACCTTGATCTGTCCAGTTAAGTGGTATGAGTCAATGTTCTCTGTATTCTGCTTTACTTTTTAATCAGACATGATGGTACTGAAGTTTAAACTGGTAAAAACAAACCAAAACCAAAAAACAAAAACAAAAAAACAGGAGATACTTTGAGGGACTTTGATGTTCTTTCCTCTGCTTTTATCTATGTCCTTTTGTTTCCCTGCATGAGAGTTTGCTGATGATCATGTTGGGATCCTCCAGTAGTTTGATTTTGCTTCCTTTTCTGTCTTAAGAGCATATTAATTGCATGGGTGCTCTCTGGTACCATCTACATAAGAAGCTGCATGACATTTTCTTAGTATTGCATATGTAGATGTTTTACTTCTCCCATGAGTATTTGTTTTATCCTATTTAGAAATAAAGGGGCCTTTGCCTGCTAATGTGTCACCCAAGGTATTGCTGCACTGTATTAAGAGTGGTGGGAGTGATAGATGCCTCTTAAGCTGCGCTTCGGATGTTCAGGTAGTTTCTGGTAAGTCAAAAAACCCACAGCCTACAACCAAACCAAAACGAGCAACAACATCCCAAACCCAACAGCAAATCACAAAAACAAAACAAAACCCTGCAAGCATTTAATTCCATAGAGAGTGCAAGAGTAGCAAAGCTTGTATCCCTCGTGGAAGCCCCAAGAAATAGACAATCAACAGGGACCATTCCTCTTTCACTATAGATAAAGGACCATATCCCTGTCAGAATTTCAGGAAGCCCCCCTTTTCATATCCTTTATAGGCACTCTACCCTCAGATTCCCTTCTCATGACAACTGTCTTTTTGAAGCTGGAGAGGACAGGGCAGAATTCTCTGTGCTCCTTGGGCCATTCCTTAATTGGCCCTGAGAGCTGCTGCTGAATGGCACGAAGGCATTCCAGCCCAGCATGGGGTCTGAGCTTCTGCCTGCACAGCCTTTCCACCCCTCAGGACACAGCATGCAGATTCATCTGGTGTTTGTTAGACAGATGATTCTTTTCTTCCTGAACCCTTTAGATTGCTTAGGAAAAGACAAACTCGAATGTGGAGTACTTTATGAATAACATAATTGAAAAAGGTGAAGATGATGCAGATCAACAAATGAATGTCTTTTAAACTACAGGGATCTTCAGTCTGTGCACAAAGCCTATGTCTTTACTGTCTGTATGGTCTGTCTGTTAGGAACACAAGATGCTTACACTCTCACCTGTGGCAGCTCATCTCAACTTAAGAAAAAGCAGCAAAATACAAATGCATCCACTTGGCTGGGTAATTAGATTTAATGTTGCATGATTTGACTGATTTCTTTAATTGGATAACTGTGAAATAAAGGTGTTCTGTTGGCTTTCCTTCTATTTTTCCTCCTCGTTTTACTCCCTCTGTTTTTCCTTCCTCCTCTTCATGATTACAGCAGAAAATTCCCCTTGTACTGCTTCATCAGCGTCACCTAGACTAAAACTTAAGAATAATGGAAGAGAAAAGGATCAGTAGTGAGATGAACAGCGAGACTAGGGGTGTCATGCCTCATTTTAGACATCCAAATTGGGCAGTGTTAGCAACTTACAGGTTCTATGTTGAGTTGTTGGTCAATGGAGTTTAGAAAGCATTTGAAGCTAAAGAGATAAAAGATACTATTTTATATAATCGTAAGCCACATTTCTGAATCTTCTTGACGTGAAGTATCTCTTTTGATTTCAGCCAACATTTATTTGATTTTACACAGAAGCACATCTGGATTTGATCTCTATCCATATTTGAAATCTATCACACTTTGTTCCCATTCCAATTGTGAACTAACCTCACAGCAGGAAGCTGGCATCTCTTTAGGTCTTCTGTGATGACCACTTCTCACTTTATATATACACATTTTTTGATAACATCATTATGATGTCATATTAGGGTAATCCAATTTTTCTACTCGTTTTTTAACATAACATTTCATTGTTTCTTCCTGAAGATATTTCAGCCATCAAGATAAGCGTAACCTTTAAATTAAATGAAGGAAAATGTAGTTTGAAAAAGACTGAGATGTTTCAAGAAGGTCTGGAACAGATGATACCAGGTATGAATATAAAAATGCAGGTAAGCAGGTTAGAGCCATAGCTCAGGGGTTATAAAGTGCTTTCCTGATATGAAGTGTACCATAAATAAAGCCTAGAGAGCTGCAGACTTTCTTCTCCTTATTAGCCTTATGAATCATCCTCCTTCCCAGCCATGGTTCCTGTAGTACTTGCTTCAGATGACAGGACTTCCCTGTGACAACCTAAGAGTTTGCTATGAAGGTCCTTTTTATTTTTATTTTTATTTTTTTTTGTATGACTGCCAGTAAATTCGCAGTAAAATCAAATGTACTTTTTGTTCTTTTCAATTCTTTCTTTATCTCTCTCTATCCCTTCTTTCTCTTCATTCCTTTCTTCCCTGCTGCTTACTGTCTGATGCCTCAGTGAAGAAGCTCTGGGCCTCTTATGATGCCTCTGTTGCTAAAGGGTTATTCATCTTTTCTGTTTTCTTCCTCTTATACTTCAGCAGCCCTAGATGGTGAGGTCAGCATCTGTTCCAAAACAGAAAGTATAGTCTGAGAATTTACAAAGTCAGCAGGAAATGAGGAATATACTTGAAAAAAAAAAGTTACTAAATAATACTATGAATCAGCATGTCACTTTGTCCTTAGAAGAGTAACAGTGATAAACTATGCTAGATACTCCAAAGAGTATATGATCCAGAACCAGAGCTTATTCTGGATCTTTGTTTTTCCAATTTTTTTCCAAATTGTTTCCTCATTGAAACCCTGAAAATGGTCTCCAAATGTCCTTTAGATGCAGCAATGACTTATTTTATACACCCTTATAAGCTAACATGTTTTTAACATGGTTTGTATGAATGCAGAACTTTTTCCCTCAGGTGGTCTGTCTAGTGCAGGCAGCATCATGATTTTAAGATGCTTTGCCTAGTGTGGAAGCGATTCAATGGCAGCTAGCAAAATCCAGGGGAAGCAGGCTGAGCACTGCAGCCAAGCTCTAATCCTAGCAGCAAATCATGCCTCTGACCCATTGCAGCTGTAGTGTTTTCACCTGACAGTACGTCCATAGGTGCACTGGAATCACGATCCTATGCGAGGGTATACCAGCTGAGAAACTGGACAAACTATTTGTTTACTGGCAAGTGGAGTGAATCACTTGGTCCCCTTGACGTTTTTGTGACAAAACATGCACTGAATACTAGTGAATATCTAATAATGTAGCTGGCCAAGCTTTTGCTTCCTTTAATTTTGTTCATACAGAGAGACATAATTCACTAATGGAGAGCTTCCACTATGTAAACCTAACATGCAGCTCCGGCAAGAAAGTTCATGGAGCCATCAGTAGACTGCCAGCGACTAGAGAGATTTTTATCACTGTGGACTTTGAGCTTGAAACAAACCAAAAGGAGGTGACAGGTTGGTTGGAAAATAATCCAAGGTGCGATTTGAAGCTTCTTACAGTTTGCTCTTTTCTGTATTTTTCACTTCTTCATTTATGCAAAATTATAATAAAAAGTATCTCCTGTTTTGAAAGTTAATTTTTCTGCTTCAAAAAGAGTTGAGAGACGGGAAAAGTTTCTACGACTAAAGAGCTGTCCACGGATTGAAGTCTTCTGGTCTGATTAATTTTCTTGAAGCCTGATAGTGTTGTCATTAAGGATTTCAGACTTGTTCAAAGAAGTTATGTTCTCAGTGCTTGGCACTGATATTTTGCATTGGGCAGACTTTTGTGTATGGTCACTAATAGCAGATTTCACCCTTGGTACTTTTCAGATACATGTGATGTGCGCTGTGCACGAAAAAAGACTGAAAAGAGATTTCGTAAAACCATTCGAACTTTACGGAAGACAGTCAACAGGGACCAATTCCGTGTTCGTGTCTCTGGCGTGGACCACGAAGTGGCCAGAAAATCTCTCAAGCTGTCAGAGCCACAGCAGTCATGTGGTGTAGGACAGATGCATGTGGGTAACAGATGTGGTAAGTAAATGTAAATTAGGAACAAACCATCACGTGTGTTTTGGTTTTGCTCAGGTCTGGTGAGCATGGAGGGGATCATGGGAAGCTTCTCCAGCA
This sequence comes from Stictonetta naevosa, assembly GCA_011074415.1. Lineage (NCBI taxonomy): Eukaryota > Metazoa > Chordata > Aves > Anseriformes > Anatidae > Stictonetta > Stictonetta naevosa. The sequence continues at coordinate 61,465,657 of CM021701.1, read as the reverse complement.
GAGAGGAGGGCTGTGTGCGGTGGAATTGTTAGCTGTTTGTGCTACTGATGTGTGCCTCTCTCTATTTTTGACAATTACTGTGTTATAGAGTAGAATAAGGGCTCAGTAAGCACTTTGATACGGATGACACAAAGTGTACAGTAAACTCAAAGGCAGAAAACTTGGGGTGTTAACATCAGACATCACTGCCTTGAGATCACCAGTGTTGTTTGTATAAAACTACATTTAATATCTAGTGTAACACTGTGCTTCTGAACTTGTAAACGTTTCTTATCTTGCTTGTTCCAAATAAAAAGCTGAGCAGAATTTGATATGGTCACAATTCTCTTTACTGATTGAGCTCTGAGTCTTCATGATAAAGTTCTAACTTCATGCAGAGAAGGGTTTTTCTAGGCCAGTACAGAGAAAAATCTTAATTATCATGGCACTAAAGTGCACCACCATAGTGCAGCCCAAAATAAACGCATCTAAATCACAAAAGTTAAAGAGAAGGGTCAGATGTTATCTTAACGCGGACCTAACAACCGTGACAACTAATTCAGGCTGCACAGGGTATGTAGCATGTAAGTGGTTTTGTGAATCGGCAAGCCTTTAAAATGCTTGTCAGGTTGAATTAATACGTCTTCCAGCAGCAGCACATTGAGGCTTAGAATAGGTTTTCAAATTTTGTTTTGCTAACTCTAGAAACTTGGATTCATAGAACAGAAAAATGAATGTTTAAAACATCTGTGTGAGCAGGCATAAGGAATTACTCAGGAATTGTGTCAGAAAAAGCTGTAAATTTTTATATTTTTTTTGTAGCATAATAAGTCTACAAAAAAAACTTCAGAGATTTCATCAAGCTGTGTTTACACTGATATTTTCAAACTGTTGTATCTGCTGCTGGAGGTATCGTCTGAAAAATGTTCTCTCAGTCCATTGTACAGAGCACAATATGCTTTCAAGCCCATTTGTAATTTTGTCTGAAAAAACAGCAATGAGTAAGCTAAAAAATAGCACAGGTAAAGGAGACAAATTTTTCTCTGGATCTATTTGCTTTCATTGTCAACTAATGTGAGTTGCAATTAGGAAAGGGATCAACAAGAAAATGACAAAAATATTTTTAGGTAGCCACAGAGCCAATTTATTCTCTTATTACAAATGAACAGCTTATGTGGCGTTTTTGTCTAGTTCAGAGAGAAAGACAGCTTTTGGAGAATGCCTGGAAAACTTTAAGGTCAGCACAAATAGCTTGTCTATGGCAGAAGCGATCAGAGACACTGAACATATGAAGAGAACTGTTTGGAAGAGGAACTTGTAAAAGTCCAGATTCTTCTTTTGCTGAGATTGGTGCCACAGCTGACCCTAAACATCTTAACAAGTACTGGTGGGAGCAGTGGATCTAGTAAGCTATGATTGCCAGTGGGTATCATGCCTTGTGGTTTGATTTGTTTATGGCTGAGAAGATGTAATTGCCAAATGAAGCTTATTTTTTCTAGCTGAAGTATTAAGACTATATCCTAGTGCAGGTTTGCTCTGATCAAACAGGATGGAACTTCCACCACACTTTTTACTTGCATAGATGCTAACGTCTTTCTCCTCCACTTTAATGTTCCTCACTTATTTGCATTAAACTTACAGAAACTTAATACCTTTAAAACTTCTCTACATCCTTTGTCAAATTGCTGGAAGCTGGACAGAAAGTTCACTGGTTGCTGAGGGCACATAAAAGTATACATCGAAGCAGCACTATTACATACGCCTCATTTCCTTAGAAAAACTGATTGTCCCAGTGTTTATGGTAAAGGCAGCCCTGGGTGGCGGCTGCTGCTGCTGCTCTGATTGCTAGTCAGAAGGAGCTAAGAAATAGACTGGGGAGATGAGAGTGGAGCGGGAACAGTGTGGAAGAAGAGGAAGAAGCTAGCTCAGGGATGTGTGTGGAAGAGCAGGATTTTTTCGTTTTGTTTTGATCTGATTGTTTTGCAGAGCTGCTGAAAACTTCTGGACAGGTGTGGCCTTGTTTATCTAGACGTGCTAATGATTCTGGTGAGAAAGACTCCATAGCAAGATATACCAGGTCAGCATGTGGACTCAGTGCAGCTGGTGGATGTGGTCTCAGGACAGGCAGAGAACTTTGGCAAAAGGATTTTGCTCAGTCTGACCAGAGGAGCAGAAAACAATGAGAGGGAAAAAGTAAGTCTAAGAACTTACAGATCTTCTGTGATGCGGATTGTAGGTGAAGTGCAGGTTTCAGTCTACTTTTTTCAAGTATGTTTTTTAAAGCAAAATACTTTAGCTAGGTTAGGTATAGTTTTATTGATTCAGACAGTCTTGGACAGGCCCTCTTTCTGTGGTGGACTTCTACTGGTACAGCACTGTCTGAAACGTTAGTTGTATTTTAGCAGTGTAAAAGGAGAAGTCTTGCACATGTTCTGACAGCTTTTATATAAGTAACTGGCCTGAAATCGAAGCAGGAAGCTAAACTGCATTTGGTTTGCACTTTTGGTGAAGTAGTACTTTTCCTGATTTCCCTGCTTTAACTCCTAGTGACTACAGTGGGACACACTGCTGAATAAAAGATCTAGAGAGGCACCAGGAACAGATTAGTTATGATTTCATCAGTTAGGCAGTTCATCATCCTGCATAGGCTGAATGGTTGCATGCGTGTCTGCTGTTCTTTAAGCATTTGTTGATAGTAGAAGGGAATTCACACTGGATTCCAAGCAGTGGTGTATTTTATTTCAAGTTTGCTGTTTACCGTAAAGTTCTGTATGAAATTTTCTGACGCCTTTGAGGTCCATATGTTGTATTTGTCTACCTTGTGATGTGTGAACTCCATGCCAATACATTTAGTATTGGCTCACATAGTTTCATTCTCTGAAGTCCTGAGAATGACTTCCATGGAGCAGCCTGCAGTAGGTCTCTATTAATGTATAACACAGGAAATGCATGTAGCAAAATGGAAACTTCATCAACCTTTCCAGAGAATTCTGGATTCTTATAGCAGGGGTATGATCTTTCCACACTGAAATAAATCTTATCTTAAGAAATATGCATATTTATAATGATGATGCTTCAAGGCTGGATCATCTGAGGATGTTGGAAAATCTACGTGCTACTTTGAGAGGAGAAGATTTATCTTGGGGAGAATGCAATTTCATTCATTAATCTTGTCTACAGGTAGTCATTCTCCAGTATAAGCTAGGCTTTAAACAGGTATAACAGCCAAAGACCAACTGTTTAAATACTGACAATTTCTTTTCAGAATCTGCTTTACTACTAACATACATGTTGAAAGAGAAGAAATAGATATCTACTGGGAACAGTAACCAGGAGAGCAGCAATAGTATAGGTACTGCTCTGATGTAAATGCTGAGCAGTTTTACCTTGTGTGAGAGGTGTTGATGCATTTCATTGCTCAGTAGTTATTCCCTTAGTTTAGAGGATGCAAATCAAATATGAATATTTCATACAAAATAGTCTTATTAAAGTTTAGATATAGTATGATACTGGCATTACAAAAGTCCATAAAAACATACTGAAACAGAAAATCAAAATGCTGCCTGGCTTTGCAGTTCTCACAACTAGTTGTATTTCCACACAACAGAGAACTGTAAGTTACATTTTTTGTTTTTATAAAACTGACAAGAAGAAATAAATTATCAAATGGGAGAGGGTGCTATCTGTATGATACTGTGCTTGCAGCCATGGATTTAAGACACAAATCCTTAAGATGTGTAACCACCTAATGTGACCTAAGTGTGTGAACTGCTAAAATACAATAACTTAAAGGACACGGCTTCAGAATTGATTTGCATGAGTTGTTGGTCATTATCCTTATAAAGTCAAGGCATGAATCTTAAGAAAACGGTAAAATGGTGAATCTTGACCTCCTTTATAACGTTCACCTTCTTAGCCACCGTGATACTACAGCATTTGTCTAGAGGAGCAAGTACTCAAAGGCTACTGTGTTGAAAAGGGAGGAAGAGCCTTTAAGTGTCTTTGTAACTGTTAATCCTTGTTCCCTGTGCCCCCTTCTTTTCTTTTCTTGTTTTTGCATCAGAAAAGCTTTCACTTTTTTTCTCTTTTTTTCTAAAACAGCTGCATGAGATTCAAGACTGTTTTTTTAATGGGCATTGAAGACAGACAAAGACAGTGGCAGCAGAAATCAAGTCTACTAGAGGCAATTGGTTCTTTTGTTCATTTGGAGAAAAACAATCAGGTTTCTGAAAAAAGAGCCAAGACAGCCAGTGGAATTCTGATTTAATGTCATTATTTGCAAATCTTCAGATCTTGTTTTGAGTGGGTATTTCCCATGTGTCAGGAAGGACCATTCAGTTTCTAGTTTTTTGAAACGAGGCCCATAAACATTTTTAGTTTCACTTAACCAAATGCTGTGACAGAAGTTTGAACTCTTAAGGTTTTGGTGGTGGTGGTTTTGTTTGTTTGCTCTGTTTTTATTATGTTGTAGCTGTTGTTTTGTTTTCTGAGAGGGTTCATTTGTGTCATCCTAATTTCATGCACAATCCTATGGCTTTCTGTGGGATGATTTCTGCATTTATGCTGTCCCTATAATTAATGGTACTATAATTGAGCCTATTGGTACTGTAATTGAGCCTAACACCAGGTCTGTTTGTTATGATAAACTGGGTCCTGCTGGGTGCTGTGAGCTTTTAAACGTGCTTTCCTCATTACCCCTGCTCTGTGCTTGAGTTGGGATTATAGATGAGCAGTCTGTGTTTTGAACTTCTCTAAGTCCCCTCTTTGGAGAAGAACTGGGAGCAGTTTACAGGGAATGTGTTTTTGGCTCAAATTGTACTGCTTAGAAAAGCTTGGTGATGTAGTCATGTAAAAGAAACCAACATATTTCTTAGACCATAAACGAGATCTGTATCCTACGAACCAAAAGCCCATGGACACACAGGCCAATTACTTGTCCACTTGGGCTCCTCTGCTAGTCTGGTTTGCCTCCTGCAGGATGCTGTTGCCTGAACGCAGATTCTTACTTTTAAGCAGTAATTCCTGCTGAAAGAGACAGGTAGTCATCACATGGCTTTGTTTCCACGCTGGACCAGCCTGTCCTTTCCTGCCCATAATCTTTTATTACTGGGCTTTTCTCTCTTCAAGCTAGTTTACAACTGTAGGCCACCACTCTACAAAGCTTATTAAAGTTGGTTTTGGATACCCCATTACAGTGTTGGTGGGGTACTTTAGCTGGACTTTTCTTTTTCTCTTGCTGTTTTCTTTTGGGAGTTGCCACCTTTTAGGAAAATCAAAATTAAATTCTTGAATTGATCTGTACAGGTCAAACAGAAATATTTTAGTTTGGCCCAGGCTGACTTTATGCAGATCTGCCTTTCACTGTCTTGTTCCTGTGTTTCATTGTGGGCAGTGTCACAGTCACAGATACAGCTGAACTGCCACAGTTCCTGCTGAACTGCCACAGTGCACCACAGGGGCATCCTGTGCAGGTAAAAGATAGCAGGGAAGCAGTTGAAGTGTAGCTCCTGTGCTGCTTAATGGGCCTCGGGTTAACACCAACAAAGCTGAAATGAAATGTCAGCCTTCTTTGTGCCACAGAAACTGCCAAATTGCAGAAGTTCTGACACTTGGTCATCTGTAATGCTTATGCAAATGTAGTCCTTGTATCACCTTGTACCTGAGATAGTAGTTTAGCTGCTTGACCATCTAATTTGGCTTTGAGCCCACAAATTCAAAATGTTAGTGACCCGATATTTTTTCTTGTTGCTAGTTAGCTGCAGTGTGGGATCATACTATGATGGGGAACGAGAAAGCTGTGTTTTATGCCCTAATGGAACTTACCAGGATGAGGAAGGACAAATAACTTGTGACTCTTGCCCCAGTCCTCAGAATCCTGGAAACCAAAAATTAGCTGGAGCTCACAGTGTGTCTCAATGTGGAGGTAAGGCACAGAAACAGACCATCCAATGCTTCTGCCCCTTCTTTCTCTTGCTCTTAGAGTTCAGTTGCACAATGCCTGAAAAGATGCCCCATGTTCAGTGTCTGAGTGATGTTCTAGGAGAACTTCTAGTGTTTGTCTACTTGATGTGTATTTCCAAAAATTGCAGATTTTGCAAAATAATTCTGAAATATTTAGATCACTTCAATTTTATTCCACAGGGAGCTTTTCGATTTTACAACATGAGCTTCCAAGGCAAGTGAGATGCAGATGGTAAAGTTGTCGAGAGATCTGATGGCATAGATTCTCAAGTGTAACATTTTCACATAATGGTGATTAAAATGATGGGGAAAAGGTTAAGTGAGCAGAGCAGAGGGCAGACAGCCCTTAGTGAGGCCACTTGGAGGATAGATTGACCATAGCTCTTTTGGGGGAAGGAGATTTGCACTGGTCTTTTCATTGCTTCTAGGTTCCTAAAATAGGTAGCCACGTTTCAGAATCACCTTTACTACCCTTAATTGTGTTTCCTTGTTGCAGAATTTTAAATAGTCTTTCCTTACTTTACTAGGATTGTTACAATGAAAGCCTTAATTCGTTCATGTTTGTCAAGTTGCACAAACAGTACAGAGATGAGTGTTCTGTAGAAATGCTTATAAAATGAAGAAAGACTTGAAAAGCTTGGGAGCAAATGAATGTGTGTACTTATGAAAGCAAAAGTGATGTGTGGTGGAAAAAGTTAGAATCAAGAGCTAAGATGGTCTCATTCCTCACTAGCTTTCATTGATAAGCTACAGAACATTGCTTAATTCAGCTGTATTTTATTTTTAAGTTGAGGAGGAACACTCACTATTCCACTCAGTGGATCAGCAGTAAACAAACTTCTTCATCACTGATCATGACCGGTAGTTAATACCCTGCTTGTTGTTAGTCATATGTCCTGAAATGAAGCCAAGGCCAATTTAGCTTCCTAACAAAACAGCTATTCACTGGGTGATTTATTGGAGCTATAAACTAAAACTAACAGTTTATTATCGTAACAGGTCTTTAAAAGGACAGAATTTTTCAGTGCAGCTGAACAACTGCAACACTATTTTGTACCTTCCAGAGCAGGGTAATTATTAAATACTGGCACTGAAATTAGTTCTTTTGTGAATAGTTTGAAAAACAGATATTTTTTCAGGTATCCATAAATACCCCTGGGTTTGTTAGTTAATATTAGGGTGTGCTGAAGTAAAACCAATCTGAATGAGTTAATGCTATCCATGCACCATACAGAACACAGTAATCTAGCGCACGGATAATTGTTATCCAAGATTGGGGATTGGAGAAATGGCAAGAATATTTTTGCTTTAAAGGTCTTTGAGATATGCTTAATGTTTATTGAGTTTGCACAGTTCCTTGTGATTGAGGTCTTAGGACAATTCAGTAACATTAATGGCTATGAAGTATGATGATTCACCAATTACTAAGATTAAAATACTTTTAGAATTTTGGCAGTACACTTTTGATGACTTAATTTCAGTACTTTTTTTTTTTTTCGTGGGGGCGGGGGGGCAAGAGATATTTAGCTAGAAAGAGGAGCTAATCACTACATTACCACTCTGTACAGATTAACAGAGAGTACTTGACAGGCTTTGTGTCCAGTGCATCCTTGCAATAAAGTGTGAAATCCATTCCAGTCGACAGAAGAGCTCACCAGCACTAGAGGTTATCAGTACCTATTTCAAGTTTACGGAGTGCAGTGTATTTATCTATTTATCAGAGTTATGTATTTATCAGAGTTTTATCTATTGTTTGCATTCAGTTCTGAAACCCTGGCCCATGCTTCCCAAATAAAGAGGAAATCATTTGCACCATGGGGTTTTGGGTCCTGTGCAGGCTTGTTAACATATCTTCACATATAATGTACACGTTGAAGCAAGTGTGTTCTTCCTCCTCTAGATCAGTGCTCACCAGGTGAATATTCCCCTGATGGCTTTAAACCCTGTCTGCCATGTCCCCTTGGAACATTCCAGCCTGAAGCTGGTCGAGTATCCTGCTTTCCCTGTGGAGGAGGACTAATGACAAAACACACCAGTGCATCCTTGTTTCAGGACTGCGAGACCAGAGGTAAGATCAAGATATGATGAACTGTAATGCTCTGAGGGAAAAGCTACGGCTGCTGCTACAAGTGGGGTGTTCTAAGGGTTGTTTTCCTTCCCAGGGTCTACTTCCAGGGGTGTAATAATTGGTTGGCCTGGCCCAGCTGCAAGGAAGCTCAATAAAGCCTTAAGTCTTTTTCTAACTGATTTTTATATAATTCTTAAGGAGGGACTGAGAGATGCATAGAAGATGTTCAGTGAGGTGATTGATCTGTGAAGAGCTATGTAAAGGAATGACAAGGGAAAAAAAAAGTCTCAAGAAAAAATCAATGGCGTCTTCATGTTCATAATGGATTGAATGCCTAAAAATTAAGTAAAAAAATATTTAATTTAACTGTGCAGTACCTCAGATGGTCCTCTAAACTTGACTGCAATGGATCTGTAGTCAATCAGCTCTAAAGGTTTTCCTCACAGAAGTGAAAATCAGGAGGGGAAATGAGACCTCTAAGAATGAAGAAATTTCTTGTTAGCATTTTAATTATCTAAAAAGAAAAACAAAATGAAAGAGCTATGAAGCTATGTTTGAAAACACTGATAAAGTATGTGCCAATGGAGAGAGAGGAAGTGCTAATCGGTATAGGGGTTTACTCAATGTATTAAAGCATGGATAAAATAATATCACATATCAAAATAACCATGCAGAAAAAGTAAAATGTTAATAGAAAATCTATTGTCATAAAGTAGAAATAAAGGATAAAAATAAGATCATGATGCAAGCATTTGGTGGTGATTTGGATAAAGAGATCTCTCTCGTGTCAGTATGTCTATTATTGAGAATTGCAATATAATAGACAAATCTTGCAGTATGCTTGAAGAATTTATACTACTGGTAGTAATGTGGTAGTTAGCAGATTTCTTCAGCAAAGAATCACTGAATCCACAAATAGTTAATACTTTCATACTTATTTTTGTGAAGTTACAGTGCTAAAAATGGTCAAAAAACCTTGAATCAAGATAAGAGGAACTGATTTCAGTTTCACTTAACAAAAACGAATATAGGTCTGTAAATGAGGTTCAGTTTTCAAATAAGAATTGAGGTTCAATGAATTCTTTGTATTAACTGGAATGAATAGGTCAGGGATTTGCTGTGTAAGAGGCCAAATGAGATCTGAAATCACAGGTGTAAGAACAGTTTGGAATTTGTATCTGAAGTGTTTGGATTAGGTGGTGGGGGTGGAGCATGTAGGGAAGGACTCCAGACTGAGCTAGGTGAATACAAATCTTAACAACAGTACTTATTTGGGAGTAAGCAGAGACTGAAAGGAATAGGGGGAAAAAAGGGGACTGTACAACATAGAAAACTACATTTGAAAGGTAACGTAGTAGATCATTTAGAAATCAAGCTGAGAATGGTAAAGTTGCCAAGCAAGGCAGAAGGAATAGGAAAAGATTTTCATTAGTCCCACAAAGAAACAAGGTGGTGATAGAGTTGAGAGCAAAGGTAATATATGGTTCTAACCTAACAGAAGGCAGTCAAGAGCATCAGTACAAATGATGATGGTCTTAGGATAGCTAAGCAAAATTAAGTGAGAAGAGCATACTAGAGACATAAGGAAGGTGTCTGGAGTTCTGTATTTTTATACTGCAGTGAGAGAAGAAAAACTTCCTACCTGTGTTCTGGGGAACAAGAATAAGGAGTTGCAAGCCTGCTAGGAAGGACTTTTTCCCTAACTCACGTCTAAAACCCCCTACAGTCTTTTACGTTTATAAAAGCATTTGTAAATCAGAGTGGGGTCTCATTTTGGTGATGCAGGAGGTACTTGCAGGTCTGGGTTCTATCTTACATGTCTAGGTTTTGTGATGATTTGAGTGACGTGATGAAATAAAGTAACAAGAGATCTGGTGGTGGCTGTACCCTGAGTCATGACCTGCTGTTTTAAGACAGTGTGATCATGTGAGAGGAAGGTAAGATACCTGTACAGTCGCTACTATTGATGCAACATGCCAGCTGTAGAGGGCAAAAGTTTTCAACCTCTGCTTTCGGTGAACTGATCACAGTGGTACACTGGCATGTGGCTGCAGTGCCAGTGCTGCTTGGCATAAGGTAGCGATAAAAAAAGATGAACTTGCTGTTCATCTTACATGTAAGTATTGGTGTCTAGACCATTTGGTAAGACACTATTTTGCGCAGTGTCATGCTTTCAAAATCACGCTGGTTATACTCAGTCCCCCATATCTTTTGTTACTGCTTCCACACAGAACTGCTCTACAGTACTGCATTTGGGATGTTTGGACTTACAGAGTGACCATGTAAATGAAACTCTATTCATTTACCTCTGCTTTACTGCTGTAGTAGTTTAAAAATATGAGACTTCAGTTATTAAAATTAGAATAGGTCCTATAGAAATGCATAAAATTACTTTGTAATATATTACTGCCACTTTTTTTTTTTAATACCCTTCAGTTCAGTGTTCCCCTGGCCATTTTTATAATACTACAACTCATCGGTGTATTCGCTGTATAGTTGGGACATACCAACCTGAATTTGGACAAAATTTCTGCATTTCGTGCCCTGGAAACACCACTACAGATTTTGATGGGTCCACAAATATAACACAGTGCAAAAGTAAGTATAGCAAGATCATCATGGTCATTTGTTATGAATAAAAAGACCGGGCCATTAATATTCTGAGTGGCCTTAAGGGCAAAATTTAGCTTTGCTCCAGGGAGCTTGGAGAGAAGGCAGTGTGCTGCCCGCTTGCATCTCATCCCACATGACTTATTGAGGTTCATGGGAGACCATTTCTGCAAACTGGTTTCATCATTCTTTTTAAGGTAAGTGATGATTGTGTCTTGCCAGTTGGTACTTGGTCACTCTGGTCTTGCTATTAAATCCTCTCTTCAAAGATATAGCAGACCAAATTTGTGTTCTCAACATCCTAATTTCTTTCCTTCCTATAAAAGGAATTGAAGCTGGTTCACAAAACTTTACTACAACTAGTGAGCAGTTCCTCTTAATAATAACCTCTGAAAGAGGCAATTACAAAAAGAGCCACTGTTCTAGATTATGGTAGCTGTAGTATGGGAAGTTGAGGGTAAATTAGAAAGGGAGGCAGAGAAGCAACTCCTCAGAAGAACCTCAGACATGTATAAACACACATATATATACACTTACATGCATATATTTAAACATGTTTCTGGGAGCGGCATTTGTCTCTCGTAGAGACTCTGCTCCCTGAGCATGTCACACCCACACACTGTGCTAGGATTCTGTAGTGCTTAGACCCGTGTGGCCACACAGAGCTGGGGAGTGCAGGAAAAGAATCCTGCATGGGACACACCCTCTCTAACTGCTGGGGTGCTGATCTGTGAAAAGAAAAGGCCTGATGTACTCCCTGTTTGTGTTGCTTCAGACATGGTACGTGAGTGTTACACAGCAGACTCCAGTTAGACTTCAGCTGATACTTTTACAAACAAAAACACACACAAAAACCAAAACCCATCCTGTCTGGTAAAAGCAAGTGGACCATCCTTGCTTGACCACTTTTATGTCATTTTACAAGTGCTCTGCTATTTGGCTATGGCTTGGTTGACCTGCTATGTTAACAGGGAATAATTTGTATTTTTATTTCTTAAAGTTGATTAAACCATAAAGGCAGAAGCAGGCAGCAATGTGAATTGAAACTGGCAAAGTACCTGCCTCAGATGCAAATAGAAGTTTGTGTGCCTGTCACTCATGTACTGTTGCTGACAGTGTCTGTAGAAGGAGCTGAAGGATACCCTCACTTTGCCTATTCTTGTATATTGTATTGCTTTTTTAGATAGGCAGTGTGGAGGTGAACTGGGAGATTACACTGGATATATTGAATCACCAAACTATCCTGGGGACTATCCTGCAAATGCTGAATGTACCTGGAACATTAACCCACCCCCAAAACGCCGTATTCTAATTGTGGTTCCTGAGATATTTCTACCAATAGAAGATGAGTGTGGAGACTACCTGGTGATGCGAAAAAGCTGTAAGTGTACAATACCTACTGAGGCATATGGTTTCTATCTCAATATTCAACACAGGCTTCTCGTATGCATTGCTCTTTGCAAAAACTAAATGTACCACAGCTGTCCTGTGCTTAAGAGTAGCGATTTCTTTTGATGCCAAATTGAGAAATTCTGTTTGGCAATGCTGCTCAGATGAAACAAGGTTGCAAGGCTATAATGTGTCAGTGAACTCTGAGAGAAATATTCTTAAGGACTGATAGATGGTTCAAGCAAACTAGTCATGAATTACATGAAGCAATGCTAGCCTGGATTAGGAAAGAAGGAATGCTTGCTAGTCTGTACAGGTGTTTGGTCTGTGAATAAACAGCTTCAGTTTCTAGTATAAGCACATCTTTCAAGCAGTAGACTGTTTTTTAGAGTAAGGGAAAATATTCAGGGACCAAAAAGTCAGTCGTTGATGTCCTGCCATCTACTGATGGCCTGCCACATTGTGGAGTTTTTCTTTTTTTATTTTATTTTATTTTAAAAAGAGTATGTATTTCTTGTTGTACTAGTTTAACATATTTTCTAAATATTTATTAGTGTGAAGTATTGTCAGATAACTGCCTATTGTGTGTTTTCTTTGAAAGCTTCCTCCAATTCAGTGACCACCTACGAAACCTGTCAAACCTACGAACGTCCTATAGCTTTCACTTCTAGGTCTAAGAAGCTGTGGATCCAGTTCAAGTCAAACGAAGGGAACAGTGCCAAAGGATTCCAGGTTCCTTACGTAACGTATGATGGTAAGTGGATGTGAACAGCTGAGCATAAGTGGACTAGTGCAGCTGTAGCAGAGCAGACCTCCTTGTGGGCTCCTTGACCCTGCTAAGAAGCGGGGTAACCCAGCACTCTCAGCAGTGTCAGTGTCAGACTGCTTCCAGTAGCTGTTTTCATTTATAGATTAAGGATCTCAATTGCAATGCAGTCTTAAGTGCAATCGTATTTCCAGTCTTCCACAGACCTAAACAAACAGCTGGGATTCTGGGCTCTGACTTGAAAAGGAAAAATGCAGAACTCAGAGCCTGCATCTGGTGTTATGCATCTTTATGCCTTCCCAATTTTGAGTTACTTCAGGTGGCAGATTGCCCCTGCTTAGGAACTGGGCAGAGCCCAAGTGCTTCTGTGGTGTATCATGTCACTGCTACCAGCTGTAATCTAGTATCAGAGCTATTTTGTTCAGGCCAGGCCCCTTGAGGTATTCACCCCCACAGAGTGTTGTGGGCTGGAAGTTCTGGAAATTGATCTGCAAAGCTGTTGAGAGTAGAGACTTTACTACAGAATAAAACCGCTCAAAAATGGTGCTTCCTGCACTATAGCATTTGACCCTTTCTGGAAAACTTTTGTGAAACATCTTACTTGACCCACTATTTCCAGGTCATTCTGTGCATGCAGGCCAGTGTTCTGTCATGCCTACAAGCTGTTAACCATGCATATTAGTGCTTATATTCTTAGAGCTATTCCCCTCTAATGTTAAAACAAAGGTAGGGAAGCTCCAGCAACCAGGTTTTAGAATGGTATTTTGAGGGCCAGGCATACTGGAGGTTGCATTGCCACTGCAAATAGTCTGTAGGGGAAGGGAGGAGAGTTCCATAGTCTTAGAGCAAGGATGGTACTTGTGTTGCAGCAGGTACAACAGTGCAGGAACTGATCTGGGATATTTGCTGGCATTGAGTCTTTTGCTCCTGAATCTCACAGGCTGACTTAGAAATGTGTTTGTGAAATAGTGGTGGGTGTAGTGGAGGAGAAAAATATCTATATTTGAAACTCTTGCCCTTCTGGCTTCTTTTCAACTGTCATTGTCAGAGTCACTGGGGAAAGACTGGAGCTGAGGCTTTGCCCCTCAGCATGAGCAATGTGAAAGTAATGCGGAGCATTTCTGTTCACACTAGGGTAATTGTGGAGGAATAGCCCTCCATGGCAGTCTGCAGAGTTTCATCAAGAGCAGATCATTTTTCAGGGGACACCACTCCTTTTGAAGCTTTTCAAATTTGGATTGACCAGGGGAGTTGCCTTTTAAGAAAGCTTCCTCTTTTTTTTTTTCTCTTGTATAAAGGAGTCTAGAATGGGTAGTGAGTATTTACAGAAGTTTCAGCAGTGTGGCTGAATTAAAGCAGGCTACTCCCTTACAATGTGTGCTACAATCCTAGGTGCATTTTAATTTATTTTGATTTTGACAGATGGATGCAGAACAGCTCAGCAGAGCAAACTTTGTTTTCATAGTACACAGTATTTGCCGTTTATTTACAGAAAAGTATTTGGAATACATTCTAACTGCTAATATGAGAGCGAGATACTATTGGTTCTTCTGGGGGTAGGGCTTTCATGTATAACCAGGGGAGGTATTGAATATGTAAGTGAAATGAACCTGCAAATGATTCTCTTGTGCATTCTCAATAGAGGATTACCAAGAACTAATAGAAGACATCGTTCGGGATGGTAGACTTTATGCATCTGAAAATCATCAAGAAATACTCAAGGTATATTCCTTCTACTAAAATGTTGCTTTTGATTGAAAGTAACACTATTATGTGCTGGTGAGGTTGCCTCCTGCTCTGCATCTGTTCTGCTCCTTGGTGCAGTAGACACATGCTACTTCAGGGAAGTGGTGAATCAGCACATCCTGACTGTGCTGAGCAGTGGATTAGAGACCCTTTGCCCAGGGATATTAAAGGTGGATCAGACCTTCTAGGAAAATCTACAGCTTTTTATGATAAAGGTAGCCCCTTGGACCTAATGTCGGCTGTGCTGGCAGGAGTCAGTGAGCAAACAGGGATGTGGGATTGGAGAAGTACTTGGTGCTGCTACTCATGTCCCATAGATTTACAAGGGCTTTTCCTTCTTGTGTGAAAAATCTCTTGGTGGATTTCACTTGGTTCAACCTTGGTTAGGAGATAGTCAAATAGGCAAGATGAGTGGATGTCATTTCAAGCAGACTTTTCTTTTGCTGAATATTGGCTCCAGGGTGTTGGGTTTTTTTGTTTGTTTTTGTTTGCTGTTCTTGGAAGTATGAGAAAGGAAGAAATCCTGGCACTACTAAAAAAAAAATGTGAAATTCCAGTGAATTCCCTGGGGCCTGAATATCAATGTCAGCCTTGCTCTGTTAGTCTGAACTCCTGAGGCGTTTTTACTTGAGAAGTAAAATGCCCATAACCTTTTGTCAGTTGACTGGTCATTAGACTTTGGTGATACTGACCCTAATTACTCTGTGGAATTACTGTAAAAAAATCTGCTTTCCTTTTTCTAGGATAAGAAGTTGATAAAAGCATTGTTTGATGTGTTGGCGCATCCACAAAACTACTTCAAGTACACAGCCCAAGAGTCAAGAGAGATGTTCCCAAGATCCTTCATTCGGCTGCTGCGCTCCAAAGTTTCCAGATTTTTGAGGCCTTACAAATAGCTGGCACTGTACTTAAAATACTAACAAGTCATTGGTATGCACAGAAGGGTTGTGGTAGGTGGACCTACTTTCTGTGCTTTACACACTGGCAGAGAGACTCTGAGGAAGCTTGCCAGCTGTGTTCTTGGCAGAGTTTGGCTTTCTTAGCTAATATAAATATTTTGGTGAACAGAATTTTGATTCCTCTCCAGATAATACCTTTTGGGTACCAAGGATACTTCATGGGTCTGTGAATTAGAGACTAACCATATTTTCTGTAACTGAATGGTGCCAAGCAGAAGTTTGTAGAGCTCCACCCTGTTGTTTTCATCAGTAACTCTAAAAGTTAATGAGGACAGACAGGCTAAGTAGTGTGGTTTTGGTTGAACTCTGGGCTGCCGTTAATGCATATTACCTCAACAAAGCCGGGATCATGTTCAGTCTCACTGAAAGTGGGAACAAATTTAATGTCTCTCTTAACCTTTGTTGCAGAGGAAATTCATAACTAAGATTGAAATGGTTTTAACCCAAGCCAGTGAATCTGAGAATTGCACATGTATTTTTTTCTTTGAATTATGTGTTGTATGAGGCATATGGATGAATAAGCAAAGGGTTGAATATTGGGTTGAATGCTCTGCATCTGTATCCTATTGTGTTCATGCTAATGACACCTACTGCTTTAAATGGAATGATAGCAGGGCACCACAGAAATGGAAAGCAGACCCTGACGCACTGGGTGCTTCTATTTTGGGCTGACTGCAAATGCTTCAACAGAACAGATTCTCAGCTAAAGCCCAGTGCTCTCTGTGTGAATAGCCCTGGGACAGCATGACACATTAGCTTTTCCAAGTAGTACAAAATTCTGTCCCCTGAGCACTTGCAAGTTGAACATGCAAGCACCATTTTAAATGCAGGCTTTGGATAGATTATGTTCTTGTACATCATGGTTTCAAACTGTATAAGGTTCTTATATGAGCCCTGATGCTCCTATCCCTTATCTTGTTTGAGCACCTTGCAGTGACCATGTTAGGCAGAAAAGGGCTGCTTTCCCTTTCTTGTTGGAGAGAAGTGGATGTGCAAAGATATTCCTCAATCAGACCATAGCCATAGAAGCCATCTACGGCAAAATGCCATTTTAAGATTCCCAGACTCTGGGTCCTTTTCCTCCGGTTGTGTTTCTCATTTGAGGTAAGGGTATTCTGAAAGGGAGAACTATGTCAGTCAGAATGTTTTTTGTTTTCTTAGTGCTTTTCTGTCCACATTTTTGTTACATCACTGTTCTCTGGCAATGCAAACCATTTCCTCAGCATAAGGTGTCTTCTGGGCATTCTGTCTCGAAGGGAGATGGCCCCAGTCCCACTCCTTTGGAGGTGGACCTGTATGTTTCTGGGTTGGTCCTTGGCAGTGCTTTGAGGGGCCCAGTGGCCCCTGATCTTCTGCGTGTCCCCTCAGGAAAGGTACTGAAATTTTGCAGTGTAGCCAGGATAAAAGCTCCCTCTTTTAGATGTGGGCTTGTGTCTCCCTGCGTTTCATTACATTGGTATGTGGTATTTAACTGTTGTATGTGAACAATACCATATCCACAGTGTGACAGATAAAACTCCCATGCAGAACCTGGGTTTGAATCTTTTGCCTGCATTGTTAGAGGTAAATGAGCACTACCAAATACAGCCTTGCTGAACTGTTGTGCTGTGAGAGCCCCATTCTGTGGCACGAGACTGCAGCCTGTCACGTGGTAAGGACACATCTTGATCATGGTGTGATGGAAAGGGGCAGTGGCCTTATGCCACTGACCCTGTGTTGCTCTTAGTACTGCCTGGAAGGAATTACCATGGTGTCATGGAAGGAAAAGGGAAATTGCTGCAGAGAGGGAGAGCTGTGTCCTTGCTGGCTGCACTGGGGCTCCTGCCCTGGCTCAGGTGTTGCCTGTGTGTGCCTTTTCCAGGAACGGGACTGCCACACCTGCAAAAGGGAGAGCAAAAGAGGTTGGGAGATGAGTAGGGAGGCAGGGGGTAGATCAGCAGAAGGGAGGAAAGGAACGCAGGTCTGTGTGCTTTTCTGGCTGCTATGTTTTGTCCTGAGCAGGCTCCCCTGCTGCCCATGCCAGGAGGGAGAACAGCAGCTACCTAGAATAAGGTATGAGACAGTGTGGTCAGTGAGGAGTGGCTAAGGGATGCCAAGACAAGAGGAAGGATGATGAGAAAGGCTTGCTACCTCTGGGGTAAAAGTGTGCTGTTGAGGTGAGATAGAAGTGAGGCATTTCAAGATAGCTTCCCCTTGGCTGAAAAGCCCTCTTCTTCTTACTGTTCAGGGCTTCGCATGCCAGATGCAGCGTGTCAGTGAGTTGCGGTGACCCACCAGCCATCTCTATATGGTAACAGAACACTTTGACATGAGTGCGATGCTGCAGTGCTGCCCTGAGTGCATGGGTGAGTTAGAGGCCTGCTGGTGGGGCACAGGAGGAGAGGAATGTGATGTGCCAGCTTCTGGGTACCTTCACCAAGCCCAGCAGCATGGCTCTGCTGTGGTTTGGGGGCTCTCTGACAAGAGGCATAAGCCAGTTCTTGCTGAATTCCCTCACAAGAAGGCTACAGATCAGTTTCACGTTGCTGAGTGGCATGCAAATCAGAGCGATGCTTTCAGCAACGGTTCAAGAAAACAAAATAATGTTTTCAGACTTCCAGATATTGTTCATTGGTGAAATTGGACTTTCCTGCTCTGCATATGAGTTACCAATATGAGCTCTGGGTTTGTTCCACTGCACTTCATCTTGTTAGGTAAACTGATGTTTTTGCTCTGCACAGCTGCTCTGGGACCAATGTCTCACCTCTGGTCCGTACAGAGAATCTCAGCTTTGCTTCTTTGTTGCCCCCATGTGCATGGGGCATTTTCTTTCCTGTCTGCAGAAGCTTCAGGCATGTAGAAGCAGAGGAGTATATTAATGTGGTGTATGGTCCAAGACTAAGCAGAAGAACCTGCCCTTTCTTGAGGAAAAATCCTTTTTGTTCCATAGCTGTGTTCATTTTCTACATAAAAAGTAAATGATTTGGAAGCACTTCTGTTACCTAACGTTATAAATGAAAATTCTCCCTTTTACTTTAGATCCTGTGAATGCAGTAGAAAGTAGAGGGAATTTTAGCTATCTTAAATATTGGGAAGAGTGGTAACTTACAGAATGTTACAACATTTGGCATTGTAATTTCGTAGCAATGGTAGTGGCTCTGTAGAAATCTGGGTTTCTACTTTCTGTGTGGTTGTAGACATGTTATTTTTTGGAAAGAAATAACTCAAAATGTTTAACCTTATAAAACAGGATTTAACTTTTTGAAATAATTAGCATTAACTGGATGACTTAATGTCACCTACATGAGATATTCATAAGGATCTTTTCTTCATTGTAAATTAATGTAAAATGTTTCAGATTTAGTATTGATAAGAGAAATAAACCAGTGGCCTTTTAGTTGCATGAAAACATTGGGTAATATTTTTAGTTGTCTTTGCTGTGTTAAATAATAGTTTTGTAACAAAATGAAAGGTTGTGCAGCAAGTTATCACATACCAGGTAGACTTTGTATCCTGGGAACGTCTGCTTACCGTAGCATTCTGTTTTCTGTAGTATATTATTAGCCTGCATCTTTACCCCACAAGTACATGATTCTTTGTGTATTTAGTGGTGCACGTATTTCTGGCTGGTGTAAGCCCAGAATTATCCTGGTATTAATTCTAATAATTATGCTAAAAACAACTCCTGTACAATGAGCTGGATTCAACTGGCCTGTTGTGACTGTCTGTGTCGAGACAGAGTAAGCTGCCTAAAGTAACTCCTCAATATTTTATTACTTAGTAGATAAATCTGATTATTTTCTAAAACTTGTTCAAACAAAAATAAAAATGTGAAAACCCGTGTTAAGACACAAGTTTCCAGAATATCTTTGACTACACCATTGTTTCATTAGAGCTTTTCATTAAATTCACTGTTCTTATAATAAATAGATCATATGAAGTTACAAATGACTTGTTCAATAGTAGTTCAATACTATTTTTCTATATTTGTTTGTGATATTACATTGAGATTATTGATTATACTCGAACTATCCAAATATTTTAGAAAAATAATCCTAATGTCGTCTTATTAATTTGTTCAATTGTTTGTTTGATCCTCAGCTGCCTTTGATCACAGCAGAAGGACTGATTTTTTTTATTTATTTTTAATGAATGTAACTATTTGGGTTCCTTTGGTGCAGTTTTGGAAGATACAACTACATATTTCAGCTGTTAGCTGTAGAAAGCTGATACCAGTTGAAGTGAAAAGACAGCAAAGTAAATGACATACAAGAATACAGAGGTCATGGTATGATGACTCCAGGCTAATCACAACCAAAACCAGTGTCAAACAAATATTCTGCATGATGTTGTGAATGCTGCCATATGCTAGGTTGCAGTGATGGACACATGAGGGCTCAGACAGCCACCAGGGCAGGGAACATCGATATGAACCACCCAGCAAATTTTCAAAACGGTGGAGCTGAAATTCTGACAGGGACCTCTGGATGTCTGCATAATGGAAATACGTTTTAACAGAATATAGAGAACAAGATCTGAAGCTTATTTAAATCCAAGGAATCAGAAGAGGTGTGATGCGGGTAAGCAGGAAGGAATGATACAATAATCCTTGGGAAGGGAATGTAAGGATAGTGGTCTGCAAATATTTCTGCATTAAATAAACTTAGAAATGCAAATGCTTTTTTATCATTTATATAGATGACATCCTGTAAATGTAATAGATGCTGAATGTAAAACCTGTTACGACTTAAATGTACATAGACTTCCTATCTTCCTTTTCTTAATGCCCCATTCAAACTTTGCATGTGTAAGGCTGTTGCTAGAGGAGTCTGAGTACTTTTAAAGAACCTGAGCCAAACTGAAGGCTGGTACAAGTAGGTTTCCTTCTAGGCATCCCTCGAGCCAAAGTGTCCTATAACAGATCTTGCTGCTGCCCATTTAGTTTGAACAATTCTTTTGCTTGTAGGACAGATTTTCGTGCTCTGTTGTGGAGCTCTACTTTCTACAACATATATTCTGCTGTTGCTGTAAAACACCTATGAGTAGTGATGCAAGTGTAGCACCTGGGGGGAAAACAGGAGTTAGTGTTCAGGGGACAGATTCCACCTTCAGAAGGTAAGTTCACCCAGTTTCTCTCCAAGTCAGTGCAAATTCTGTGTGACTTTCTGTATGTTGCTCTTTTAAGGTGGTTTAGTAAAGTATTGTGTTTTTTTTTTTTTTAAAAAAAGCAAAACTTCCTATTCAAGTATGTATTTGTCACTAAAGCTGTTGTTCTGATTAAACACTGTGAATAGTAATAAAGTTTTTTTGAGGTGTATGTAGCAAAGCCCGTTTAGTACACAACATAAAAGAATAAGCTAGGAGCACAACCTTGAAATCTTTTTCCTTACTGAATGTGTCTACAAATACAGAATTTATTAAGGAAACTCCTTCACCCTAGCTGGCTGCTATATTTGATCTAACACAACTGAAGCCTGCTTTTTTGCTGGAACGTTTTTCTTCTGTAGACTTACAGATGTGGATTTTAATTACGTGCCATGAAGTATCCTATCTGTGGTGATTCTGAGGTTCAGGAAATGAGGGCTGCATAGTTTTAAGGTGAGAGAAAGTTACACTAGAAACAGAAATATTCTGAAACAGTCACTTGAGATGCAATTTGTTGTTTTTTCTTAGATCAAGTATTTCATACTTTACTAAGATCACTACAAATATCCATGAGATGTTTAAGTATAGTGTACATTTATGCTTGACCAGGTTTAGAGAAAGTTTCATCTGCGCCTGAATCTAACACAGCAGTGGTAGCCTGAACATGTTTTGTGCATTCTCTCCCACTTGCTGCGCTAGAAGAAATGGAACAAAATACTAAACATGGAGAGGAGCCTGAGACATGAATTGAATGTAGAATCTTTATCTGGAAATAAATTCTGGAGCTGGAAGAATGTAGAGGTATGTTAAACATACACATACATCGTGTGTGTTCTTGTGTGTGTGTGCAGTGTACATATCCATTTGATGAGAATAAGATGGATGAAACAGCTGTCATGAAAGCAGCCCACACAAACGCAATGTATGAGAGGGAAAAAATGAGTGAAAATTTTTTTTAAAAAAAAAAAAGCTGGTCTGGGGTGCAAACTTGGGAGGAGTGGTTTGCTGTCAGAGAGGGTGCAGCAGGCTTTATGTGTGGGAGCCCCCCATGCCCTGTCCTGGCAGCAGGCTGCTGTTCTGGGGTGATGCAGAGGGCCCTGCATGAGTGTGGGCAGGGCTGGCCAGCCCAGAGGGGCTCCCCACAGCCCTGCACTTGGTGCGGGGTGTGTGTGCCGGCTGCGGGTGCAGGCAAACATGTGCCTAGGCAAGAATGTGAAAAGCCTCTGAGAAAAATATGAGAGCTTTACAGGTGTGTAAAAGGGCCTGTGGGACAGGGAGCAGGCAGCATAGGGCAAGGACATGATGCTGCTGGCCAGTGTTGCAGCTGAGGAACCTGCTGGCTTGTCCTTGGTGTGCTGGCAGCCCCCAGGGGCTGCTGTAGGACCTGCAAGGCTCTGGGTGTATTATTTTGCAGATTTCTCTATGTAACTATTTCCTGGCCCACAAACAAACGGGAAAGAGTTGGGGTTATACAAAAGAGCAAAAGAAATCTCAGACACACCTTACACTTGCATTTGGGGAGGTACTGAACATCCTTAAGTAATGCACTGTTAGCTGTCAATGTGGCACAGCAGGGAGCCAGGGAGTTCGCTCTGGATTTACAGCCAGGGTTAGGAGTTGTCACTGCGTTGGCACTAGCATCCACCTCACACCCTCTTCATGACCAGGAGCTACACGTGTCCTGTCACCAGTTGAAAGGCCTGTTACAAAATGTCAGCTGTCTGCTGGAGGTGCTGCCTGGAGCAAAATCCAGAACTGCTTGATCTAAATGAGCTAGCCATGAATAGCAGCTTGGGGTAAGACTGGAGATCATGATTTATCTGGGATTTAATGTGGAAATTCAGAAAACTGGGAATTTGGACTTTGCCATAAGACAAGCCTGTGTAAGACACAACCCTGCTCGTGAATTAGGGTGCCTCTCCCTGCCACCCCCCTGTTAGCTGTGACTGGTGTCATGCTTGGTGTGAGGGGTTGTGTGGAAAAGCAGGGAGGTACCAACTGGTAAAAACAGGATTGGCAGAAAAGTGCTCAGGGGGGCCTTTCTGGCTTACATAGCATAACTACTGTGCCCTGGCTCCCGTAGGTGCTAATTCTCTCAGCAAACTTACAAAAATAAAACCCTGAAAAGGCTCATCCATGCTGAGAACAGCAACTTCATTCAGTGGAAGGAAACTTAGGTCTAGGAACTGTGTGCTTAACACTGCAGGCATTGCTGTCTTCCTCGGCTAGTCCAGAGAGCCCCCCAGCCTGTAGCATTGGGTGGACATGGCCGTTCTGAAATACCTGCCCTGGCTCTGTACAGACACACATCCAGCCTGACCATTTGCTCTTGGCCCATAGCTCTCTTGCCTAGCAGGATGTGTTTCTACGTGCAATAATGTAGCAGTAGAATTTGATCCTGATGCAGGTCTGACTTAGGATGCTGTAAGCATGTGCTCTGGCACACCTTCATTTAACAAGCTACAGCCTCATGTCTCCCTCAAACACTTCTATGCGTCCATTCTTGCCTGGCATGTTCAGAGAATAAGGAGATTTTTGAGGATTTTGGGGAGCTCTGAGAGTGAGGCATGAGTTGTAGTGGCCTGTATGAAGCTGCTGTTCCTGGGGGTGCTAGCCTGCTGCAGCACCCTGTGCTATCTATCCTGTTTGTGCCATTCACGCCATGGGGATCGGGGCTGTGCCAGCCTTGTGGACAGTGGTACCATCCACAGTGCTCCCCACGAGATGGCAGCATGTTGCCCAAAAAAAAAAAAGGTAAAACCCATGCTGACAAACAGTGATAGGTCTTGTTTTTGATGTAGGTGTTCTGTAGCTGAAGCATGGGGACTCTGTTACTACAGCAGCTCATGGTGTGCTTTTGACTTCTCGCACAGATCTGTGAGTGCAACAAGGAAAAGCATCTTGCTATCTTGGGCTAGCTCTAGCGGCTCCGGTGGAATCTAAAAGGTTATTTCCTTATCCACTGAAAACTCTCTGCAAGGCACAAGCCCCTAAGCATGAAATGTTCTGAGTAACTTTAACAGAAGCTTCCAGGTAGCTGTTCTGAGGGCATTGTCACCGATAACCAGTTCAGATTTTCTTCATTTAGCAGCTCTTGGTTCCAACCACTGCAACCAGTCAAGCTTTCTGGAGAAGAGGGATTGTTTTTGTAAGTGACCTTATATTTTTGCATTATTTCATGTTTTTTACAAAATGCAAATGTGGGGCCTGGAAAGACCCATGCCACTGGGCCAGATATTGCCGCTCCTTCAGATTGCAGTGGGAGGAGACCCTCTTCTGAACTGAACTTTTAGTCAGAGCCATTCCTTTCCTTTTCCAAATCACTAGCAGGAAAATGTGCAGGTTGCAAGTTGTTGATTTCCAGGTAGAATAAACCTCAGAGGAAGCTGGAGGAAATAGGCTGTGAATGTGTAAATTCAGTTTGTATTAATTCTGAGAACAGTAAGAGATTCTGGCACTCTGCCTGATCTGGGCAAAGCCAAATCCCTCCAGTGACTCAGTTCTTACAGATGTCAGTAATGGACTTTTGAGCATTTGTCTTTGGAAATATACAATTGTATGTATAATCAGCTACTGATTTTATCCCTCTTTTCAGGGGAGGTTGCTCAGTTTGATCACAGCTTGACTTATATCCGTGGTGGGACAAATGATCTCGTGGTGAATGATACCCAACGTAGGGCAGAAATACTTCAAAGCACTGGTGGTCAGTAGCAGTGCGCATGCTCTTGCTCTCCTAGGGAGCTGGCTTCCTTTAGCGATGCAGCGTGAGCTGATCTTTCAGTTCACTAGACTAGAAGGTGGAGATATTTAACCAAACCACAACATGGCAAACACAACCTCTGTGTTAGGAGAGTTACATTGAAGTACTGTTGACGATTCTGTGCATTAGCAAATATTAGCAGCGAGTATCCAGTAACATGTCTCACTAAATCTTACTGGTTATGAGTTGCTGCAATTTTGCATGGGCACTGTGGAGGGGGATACAATGGTAGCTCACTTATACTTGCAGCACTTGAGAGCGTAGGAGTCTTGGCTTCATAAAATAAACATAACAGCGCCACAGAGGTGAGAGATCCTGTGTTTGACTAACACTGTGGTGACCTCCTCTCTAATGCTGATATAAATCATATTTTTATCTTAAATGGATACTGTAGAATACCTTAGGCTCATTTTTTTGTCTTGAAGTTCCAAAATAAAGTTGTTTAGATAAAAATGATGAACTCGGGACTTAAATACTTTTTAACTTCCAGATTGTCTTTATTTTGGGTAAAAATAAAATTTCTTCCTTTCAGAAGTTAAAGCACTCTAATCCAGAGTTCATTGATTTTTGCTCTGTTGGGAAATTAGAGGAATTCCAGGCTTGATAAAGAACCTGTATAAACAACCAACTCCCTCTCCCATCCTCTTCCTCTCTTCTGAAGAGAGTGCAAAGTTGTCTTTGATATGAGCTCCATAAGAAGGTGGAAATACTTGTCAAATGAAATCTCTCTATGAATACTTCTTTAATTGGTAGAGGCAGAAGGGGTTCACAGTCAGTCGTCTGAAACATGTAGTAAGAATGTTCCTTGGTGAATTCCACATCGGCATCAGCTGAAAAAAGCACCTGTTTTTAGGGCTTTTGCAAAAGAGCTCAGAAAACCTAATTCTGTTTAACTTGCTTGTTTTATCACTGGAGATACCCTGTCATTTTTGTCACAATCACCTGGTAAACCGAGTATGGATAGAGGAATTTAAAAAAAAAAAAAAAGGCAATAAGGCAATAATAAAATAATAATAAAGCAATTCTGTTTCAGAGCTGACCTGTACTAGTCCTGTTCCAGAAACAGTGATTGAAAATATGTATATATATATGTTTTTTGCTTGCTTACTTTTAAATTATGTCCTGAGCTTTGTATTCTCCAGGAGGCATATTTCACAGATCTTGCCTGAGGAGTTCCCCCTCCCTCTCCCTATGTACTGCTGTTTGGGAATGATAGCATCCAAAGCATCTAGAATGAGAATACCTTTGCAGTAGATTTATACTTAGGCAGAGGAAAATTCTCTAGTTGGGAAAAAAAGAAAAAGAGGAGAGCTTTTAAAAGATTTGCATAGGTCCTTCCAGGACTAAGCTCCCCCGTGTGGCAGGGAGCTTCCAAATACCCTGTGCTTAACTATGCCTGGACACTTCAGTGCTCATTCTAAACCAGTCACCCAAAGACAAGAGACTTAAGATCCCTTCTGCTATATAAGCTGATGTGCTTTTCGTATGATGTTTCTATTTAGACCTCCTTTATCTACACACATCCACCAGGTCAAGTTTCAACAATGACTTCAGTCCTGTCATTAGCCAGTGAGGGCAGAGTACTGAGTCTGTGGCCTCAAACACTTCCATAGCAACATTTATTTATTTTTTATCCTGGAGTCAGCATGCATTTCAAACCGATGAAGAGACGGGGTTACGGGGAGGATAACCCTGGATATAACCATCTTAGCTAGCAGGAAGCAAGCCACTTTTCAGATCACAATAGAAAATGAATTTGAGGTAGTTTTCTCCTGGTCCGTTGTGGTCACCTCCCCATCATCTCAGTTGTTTCTGAGAATAATTTATTAGTTTGGAAAGAAAGGAAGAGGGAGAAAAGACAAACTGTTGTTCCATGTTTGCAGAAATCTATGGGTAAATATTTAAAACTTCTTGCTGCCAAGTTAGAATCGGTTTAGTAAACTACTTCCATGACTGTAGCTAGGCATAGATGCCATTCTGGGGTGTCATGTATCTCCACTAATGTTCAAGGTGTTGACTCAAGGAAAAATTTGGCCAGCTGCCTTATGACTAATTAGCCACACAGATCTAAAAGCAAACACTGATCTAATAAGTTTCCCAGGGTAATGTATACATTAAGCACTGAAAAGGCTTCGCTTCAGTACCATTGCTCTAACAAACATCCCATGAGGTTTTGTGTGCATACTGATATTTCGTGTTCAAAGGAGTGAATTTTCTCCATGCTGGGAAGGAGTTTTGCCCAGAGAGCCATCTGCTTGAAATCCCCCTTCAGCAAAGTATTTAAGCAGGTGCTTTAACTGCGTTGGTGGATAGAAATGGATTGCTGGATCAAAGTATTGAGACCAAGAATGGACTCCTTTGTGTCCATAAAACACTGAAGGATTGCTGGCTGCTAGCATAACTGGAGCTTTGTAATGGCTGCTGTGCAGACCCTTTGTCCCTCAGGCTGAAGAAAGTGAGAAAACTGCTGACTGGGCAAGGACAATACATGGGGGTGAAAAGAACCCCACATCTCTGTTGGAGCAAATTCTGTGCACTTTCTGCTCTTGCAACAGCTGTTTAGCAGCATCTTAGATACTGGGATGTTTAGGTGTCAATGGCTAATGACAGGGAAAGCATCTCACAGCTCCCTTGATGTGAGGAGTCCATGGCCCCTTTGTTAGGGGTGGCTGTGAATTCTGTCAAGAAGTCAGCAGAAGCAGACTCACCAAAATAATGCAGCAGACTTAGAAGGTTCAGTCCAGTCACTCCCCTTAGGTGCAGTCTGAAGCTCTGAATGTTACAGGGTGTTGTCAGGCTTTGCCTTGCCCAGGTGCTCTGCGTGAAGAGAAACTAAATCTGGCTATTGCATGACATCTCTTGTTGACTCTAGGATGAGCCAGGGAATCTTAAACACATTGCACAACTGTAAATACGACCTTTGCAGAACCCAGCTGTGAGCCTTTTTCACCTGCAACTTGGATACGCCTTTCCCTTCTGACGCTCGGTGCTGCAGGTAGACAGCCTGAGGCTTGAAGGCAGCAGGCTGCAGCACCTGAGAGGGTCACCACAGAAGGTGTTATTCGTTGTCTGACGTGCTTTTCCACCCTCCCGGTGTTCCTGATGCTGCTGGGGAAAGCCGTTAGGCCTCATATACTCCTGTGCCCACAGTGGTTGCACAAAGCTGCTCCTGGGCTCTTGCAGCCTGCTTGTGCCAGGTGCCTCACTGTGAGACACAGGGTGTCTCCTCCTGGCCCTCAGAGCCAGCGTCTTGTCCTGCCAGACCCTTCCTTTCAGGGAGGCTCCCTGTTGAATCTCAGCGGTTGCTGCCAGACCAAAACAGAACTTGATGTGAAGTAAAGAAGAGCAGCGCCCTCTTCCTCCCGTGTTTCATGGCTCAGAAATCTCCTTCAGCAAATCTTCAGCAGCAGCGACATTCCTGTGTGCCCTGGCTCCGCTGCTCCTTGGTCTCTGTGAGTTAGAAAAGGAGAGAGAATATCGTGTTTGTGTAGTGTGAAATGACTTGCACAGGTTTAGCCTTGACAAGATCCCTCCTATATCTTTAATGACCTGAATATAAAATTTACGGCGTGGAAAGCCCCAGCAGCAGAGGAAGCCATCAGCACACAAGCTGCCTTTTGCAGGGCAGGAGGGGAAGTGAAATCCACTGAGATTTGGGAAGTATGAATGATGTAGTTATGGTTGGCACTTTGAAATATATATGTAGCTTACTTCAAAATAAATATTTGCAGTTCAACTCCAGCATATATGTGGGAGGGTGAGAGCTAGCATGTACTGGTATTTCTTAAAATTAACCATTTTGAAAGTTTTGTGCTGGAATAATCTTATTGCACAGAACAAACAGAGTTTAGAGTAATACATGCTAGGGAGAAGTGTCACCTGCCCTTCTACATCCACCATTTCCTGCCCAGGTAGAGTTCCTGAAGAAAGCCGTGCAAGGGAGATTAAGGGAGAGAAAGAGATGAGGATGTCCTATTGCTTGGAAGCTGCAGGTGAGGAAAGTTCTCTTGTGTTTTCAGCTCCATGAAAAACTTTGAAAGACACGCGAGCCATACCTGCATCCAACCTTTTGATAAAAGGCAATTTTTAAGTCTCCAAATTATTCCAGTCATTTGTCTGAAAGGGCTAGAGCTGACCATTATTATAGATGCATTATTGGACAGAGTAATTTATTTTTCTACAGTAATTATTGTGGTTTCATTTTCTTGAGCTCTCCCCAGTCCCTCTTCTGGAAATCCTTTCCTGTATTGTCTTTGTCCTGTTTCATATATATATATATATATATATATATATTTTTTTTTTTCTGGGACTCAGGTCTGGTTTTCTGTTGCTGTTGAATTATACAACTTTATCTGTTTCTTATTCTGAGTTTTCTGGGGCATCTCTGCATCTCTTCAGGATATGTTGGCAAGTACTAAAAATCATTTATTTTTAAGATAAGATGAGAAATCAGGAAAAAAAAAGGGGGGTGGGAAGGATCAGGATTGACTGACCCACTTTCCGCTTTGCTGATTTGCTTTGTTTTTCATTGAGAGAGGAGATGAAATGAAGGTGTAAACAACCTCAGCAGCTCTTCTTTTCTTAGACTGGTTAGCCTGCAAGCATGACCTGGTAGTATGCCAATAAAGCGTGGCTGTAAAGTGGGCTATAAAATTCCTGGTGTTTAGCTCGATGACTTTACCAAATGTAAAGCAAAGTCTATCTGCAGGCAGGACCAGTGCCACCCCATCTTGCAGGGAGGATGGCAGATGAGCGCAGAGGTGATGGCAGATGAGTGCGGACTGTCCTCTGCCCTGCCTTGGAGGGGGCTTATGCTACCATTCAGCACCACCTTCTCGTGCCCCAGTGGCCATATTGAGAGGCCAGGGAGGGCAGTATTTCCTCATGTTATCTCCTTGCAGCAGCTTTGGATGCTGAGGACAAAAGCACCCCTGTCCTCTGCTTTGCTGGGCCAACAGATGTCATGGGCATAGGGGAGGGCCTGTGAGGCAGCCTTGCCGGTAGCCTCTGGGGCCATTTGCCTTCAGCCTCCAGCATGTGCTGTCTTCAGTGCACGCCGTCTGTCCGTGCCGGCAGCGGTGAGTAGCACAGCGTAGTGGCAGATCCATCCTGTCCTGGAAAGCAGGGCCAGCGCCCCCCAGCTTGGAGGGGTTTTGCAGCCTTTTGAAGCCTCTTGCTGACATCAGCCTTGATGCTGTGTTGTGCAGAGATGTGTGCACGCTGCTCTGGAGTCAGGAAAGGGTAAGAAAGGTATTTTAGTCCGCTGGGCTTTTCTTGAGTGAGAGGCAATGGTCATGTGCGGACCTGTCTCCAGTGAGCAGGATGAGCGTTTTGCTGAAGTGTGCCCTGGTTGGGAGGGAGCAATCCATACCCCTGGCTAATCTGTTGCAAGCAAATAACCAACTCAGAAGTTAACCACTGGTTACAAGGTATCCAAACTGAACTACTATTTTACTGTGGGTCTTAAGTAGTATGAGCAGATGATACGCTGCTGCTCCAACTGTCCTCTTTCCCACGATTAGAAATCACGATGGGAATTAGGACCTTTATTTCACTTATTACCCTTAAGTACAGGGCAGCTTTTCTTCTTATCTGTTGGCATAAAGTGCATTTATAACACACAGTGGAAGTGAAATTGTAATACTCGAACAAAATGCTTGTTTGCTAAATTAATACCCAGCCTGCAGCATTGGAGCTGTAGTGTGTGGGTTGTTTTCAGTGCTCCACCTGCTCTTGCTGCTTTACTCTTCTTGCCGTCAACCAGAGCTGATGGGGCATTTGCTAGTAAGCCAGACAGAGTGCCGCTCCGCCACGGAGCCTTTATATTACAATCATCTCCTGGTGTCAGTGGAAGTCCTTTGGTTTTCTTGTGTGCTTCCTTCCTTTTGGGAGAGCTCAAATGTAGTCATATATCTTTATTTAATCAGGTGAATAAGTGTCAAATAGTTCCCAAGGTGAAAAATAAGGTGCTTTTGTCCGCTCAGGCATGTTTGCTCATAGTGGAACAATGGTCCCGTTGCATAATGAACCAAGTCAGCACGGGAGAAAAAATTATATCCCCCTTCAATCTGTCAGCCTCATTATCCTTCTGCACACAGACCCCTCAGTAAATGCTTCAGTTGGCTCACGCGTAATGGCCTTTTTGTGAGGCTGTGAAATAATGGGCTTGCGTTTTAGTGCATTTTGCGCTCTCATCTGATTTTTCCTCTCTACGAGGTTGTGTGAGGAGGGGCTGAGCACAGCTGGGCCGGCTGTGGCTGCAGAGCTCAGGTGCAAATGCCTGTCCGCAGCACGTGCCTGCTCTGGCATCAGCGCAGCCCGGTTGGTGCTGACATCTGCCCTGCTCCAGGCACGGCTCCGCACCAGCACAGCTCCCGTGTGCCAGCCTGTGGGGGCCACGTGGTCCGGGCACCGCTGTCGGTGACCTCCCTGCATGGGTGCTGCTGTCAGCCTCCAATGTCCTTGTATTGACCGAGCTCTAAGGTTAAAATGCATCAAGGTAAAGGAGGAGGCAGTTGGTTCTGCACTGTTCGGACTGGCCCCACTGAGCAAGGGTTGGGGCGAGAAGACAGGGCTGGCTGCAGCTCGCAGATGCTGAGGCCAGGTTCTGCCCGGCCCCTTCCCCGCTCAGGGCTTTGCAGCACCCCCCAAATGAGGAGCTGATAAGAAGCTGTGGTGTCATGACTTAAAGCCACTCTGCCTGCTTGGCCTTTTCATTAGTTGTCGGGTTGTGTGTTTGTTTTCCACTGTACCTCAGTTCCTGCAAGAGGAATGTCTTTCCCTGGTTGTTTTCAGGGGGACTGGTCTTTTCGCTCTTTCACCCACCTTAATTTTGGTCTCTTTCTGAAGTATTTTTCCCTGGGTTCCCCTTTCCTTTCTTGTGCTTGGCTGCCAGGGACAGAAGTGTTTTTCCAAAGCTGGCCGAATGCCGGGGATGTCTCTGTGAGCAGCAAGTGTGAGCCTGGGCTGCATCAGTGGAGAGAGAAAAGTCGCCCTCGGGAGCTGTGGTTCCTCCTGAGGGTTCGAAGTGCCCTGGAAATCAGGCTTCACATAAATCCTGGGCTAAGCTCTGCCTTTCCTGTGCATGCTTGCTATCACATCAAAGGTGTCCTTTAGTTTAACAAAACCCAATCCCACACGGGATGTTTCCAGAGCTGTACTGTACCTCCTGAGACAGGGCTGTATTTTCTCATGCACCTTCTCTTTGCAACAAATAGCTTGAAAGGTTCACATGAATGTCTGCTTGCTGAGCTGCAGTGTCTGGGCCCTTCTGAAAAAAAACAATAAATTAAAATGTTTCTGGTGAAATCTTTTACCGTGCAGGACCACATCGGTGTTGGGCAGCTGTCATCAGCTGTGATGCTTCAAACACCGGCTTTGGGCCAAAAGGCTGTGCTCCAGAGGCCGCCTGGGAGCTGCGCTGGCTCTCGGGGCTGCTGGCAGCCCTGTCAGAGCACTGGCACTCTCTTTTCTGCCAGTGATGCTGCTGGGGGTTTTGAGAGCCACTGGTGTGTGAAGGCTGATGCCTGCCTGCCTTTTTCCTGGATCAAGCCCATTTAAATCAGACCGGTTCCGCTTGTGAGAGTCACCACGCAAGATGTTTCTTTGACTAAGATCGGTTCCAGGCACGGGAGCAGTGCCGGAGGCAGGCGCCTGCGGCTAATCTTGCTTTCAGGAGAGCCAGTGAGGAGGAACAGTGCTCATTATTCCCTTAGAGTGAGCCTGAGCTCACCCGCGTTGTTTGTGCAATGTACTGCAATGAGCCTCACCCCTCCTTTACTACGCGGCGCTGGCTGGAGTACCTGCTGGTCTCCAAACGTCACGAGGCTTCGCTTATAAAGCACAGGCAGTAGATCTTCCCCCTGCTCTGTCTCTCCAAGAGGCGCATCTTTGAGAAGCCAGCTCTACGCAGGCAGAAAGATGTTTTATTCAGGTATTCTGACAGAGCCGAGTAGAAAAGAAGTGGAGATAAGGGAAGCTGCATCTCTCCGCCAGCAGAGGAGGATGAAGCAGGCGGTTCAGTTTATTCACAAGGATTCTGCAGATCTCCTTCCTCTGGATGGGCTGAAGAAACTGGGGACTTCGAAAGATACTGTAAGGTTTATTGTGTTTACTGACAGCAAAGGATGAGATTTAAGAAGCTGATAAGGCAGGGTCTTTTTTTTTTTTTTTTTTCTTTTCCCATGCTATTTTACTGTTAAGAGAATGAGTTGGCTGCTTGTGGAAATAAGTAGAAATTGGTATAATAATGAGGCTTTTGTATGTAAAGGAAAGGAATTGGAGATATGATGTTATGGATCACATGAGGTTGCTGTTTGCTAGTAGGTGCTTTCACATGTCTGGCACTAAGAGCTTTTTTTTTTTCATTTATACAAATGTCAGAAAATTGGATACTGCTTTTTATACAAAAATCCTCTCAGAATCAGAGTAAATCAAAATGGCTTCATATAATACATACATATGTACACGTTTGTGATGCAGATGTGTGCGGAACATGATCACAAAAGATTCAGTGAAGTACAGCCAGCAGTACTTCAAAATATACAACTGTCAAGATTGCACTTTGATAAAGGCTTATGCATATATGGTAATTTTTACAAATAAACTTAATGCTAGGTTTAAATATATACATATGTAATGAACCATGTGATCCTGCAGCTGACACACAATATCCTCCATTTCTAGGGCTGGAGAGCTCTTCTAAATAATGTGCACAAATGTTTGAGCTTTCTTTAATGGGAAAAAATACTTAAATGTAACAGCAAAAGTTCTAATGTAAGGAGCAAAGTCTAGAAATTATACCTTACTGGGAAATCTTTTATTTATTTTTTCCCTCAGTTTTTGCAAAATTCTTGCACCTTGTAAGATTACATATTTGCTTTTTTCAATGGTTGATGCAGGTTTGTTGAAAAATATCAGTCTTTATTTTTAGTGAGTTGTGTTCTATCACAGCCTTCCTGCTCTGCTGGCTTAGGGTCAGCTTTGTCTGGGTGAGATAAGTGGAGTGAGCTTGCCGTTCTCTGCATTGTGCACAAAAATGATTTTTTTTTTTTTAACATCGCAAATATTTTGCAGTTTTAGGCAGCCACATCTCTTGGCTGGGGAAAGGCTTGGAAAGAGCTTTGCTAAGTCACCATCAGACTGTGGTTATCTGTTAGGGCGCAACAAAGTGACTTTCAGAGCATGCTGGCATGGTTATCACTGTGATCTGCAGAGATTAAATAACTTGGCATGGCTTGTGTGGGGCAGAAAACCAGGGGTTTCCTCTCTGCCCAGGTGAGGGAGACAACAGGTAGCAGAGATAAGGGTCTCTACTGAGACTTCAGCTGAGTTGAAGTCCTTCTTCCCCACAGCATTGAGGGCCAGGCTTGGCCTCAGCACTGTGGGCAGAGCATGGGGCTCCTCAGCATGCCCCCAGACACAGAAAAATCACCTGAGGTTTTGTCCTCACTCCCGTGCCAGTGGCAGCCGCACGTGCAGCATCGTTGTCTGCTGCTCCCCCGGCAGCCTCTGGAAGGAGGGTCCCCACAGGGGTCCCTCTGCAGGGCTGTGCCAACCCCATGCATGGCTTCTTGCCCCCGGCTGGCCAGGCAGCCTCAGCTCATGTGGTGCAGCGTGGCTGTGACTTTTGGTGGTGTGTGAGCAGCACTAGGGCGCTACCTGTTTGCTGGCACTAGCAGGGACCATCTTTTGGTCTTGGCAAGTGCCAAACCTGCAGCCCGCACCACAGCGCTAGGCCAGGGGCTGCAACTGCTGTGGTCACACCAGAGCCCCGGCTTTGGTGTCAGCGCAGAGAGGCACTGCTTCCCTTGTGCATTGCGGGGCTCGGGGAAGTGGGGCCCTTGGTGCACCCTCACCAGCCCTGAGGCGGCACGTGGCTCCTGATCCCCCCCAGGACAAGGAAGGGGCAGAGCATGGTGGAGGCGTGCTGCCTGGCCCCGGCTCCCCTGGCTGCGGCGGGTCTCCAGCCAGGATGGGATGGGAGCCCAGCTGGCACGGGCTGCCCTGCTGCAAAACCACCTTGTCCCTACACAACAGCAGGGAACAGCTAACACGTGGCCAGGGATCACTTTGGCCACAGCTTCCCGCTCCGTGGGACAGATGAGGAGTCCACCAAGAGACAGCACTGGCAAGCGCTCAGGACCATTCCCAGAGCCCCAGAGAAGACATCAGGTCATTGTGCTGCCATGAACTTCACAGCTGTTGAGCACCACCCTGAGAGGACCTACCGAATCTTCCCAGTCGTGTGGCTGCTTGGGTGCCACAGGAATCCTCCCCGGGAGGAGCAGGAGGTTGTACATCTCTGAGACCGGGGAAGCACAACCGCCTCTGACACACGTCTTGCTCTGGCGCTGCTTTGGGAAGGTGGGACCCCCCACCTCGGCACAGCCTCGAACAGCACAGATAGGAGGCCCAGGGCATCAGGAGTCCTCACTCAGGACATCTGCACATCCTTCTTTTTGAAAAGCCACACGTCTCCTAACAAAGCAGCATACTTACATGTTTAAAATTGTGTGACAGCTGTGCTGACGTAGGTGGAACAGTTTTTGATGTGACTGACATTATTAATGCAGGGTTTCCTGCAGGGGTTTTCCATCAGCCTCAGCAGGAGAAAAGAGGAGATAATGGCTCCTCAGATTTGGGGATGGGTGGTGAGGACAGAACCTGTCTCCAGGGTGACTGCTTTCAGTGGCAGCTGGCAGTGACTTCTCTTGTTTTGGGGATAAATCTTTTTCCTTTTGACTGCATCCCGGGCTGCCCCCCCGGCGGTGCTGTGCGCGTGGAGGGGGGCACATCACCGGGGGCCTGGCTGCCTCCAGCTGCTGTGCTCTCACTCTTTTGAAGCCTGTGCTCTCCTGATGATGCCCTGCGTGGGCAGGTTTGTGTTCCCCAGTAAATACTTGTAATTGTCTACATCAAGCCCCATATTTTTTAGTATGTTACTCTGGTTTGAACCAAACTCTTCTAGCTCCTTTCTCCCTTTATGTATTTCATTTTATTTATATAATACGAGACCAAACCATAGCTTAGCATGCTGGATTTGACAAACACGCAGCTGGGTACATGGTTATGAGCAGAAACTGGGTTTGTTTTGATGCTTTGCTATTAGCCGCCTCTCCAAAGCTCAGGAGACTGGCACAAGATGGTCAATAGCTGGGATTTGGGCCTCCCAGTGCAGTAACCATGAGCTGTTGCCTGAGGTGGACACTGTGTGCTGCCCGCTGCCAGATCCTCCCTGTGCTCAGCAGTGCTCTCACCAGCTCGTGGGGTGCCGCGTTTTCCACCAACGAAGGTTGACAAACCAGGCTCCGACTTGGCACCCATCACAAGCCTTCCACTTGATGCAAGGAATATCACCCAGGAGAGGCTGTGACCGCCTCTGTGGGGGGAGATGGAGGCGCTGGGGGTGGAGAGGTGTGCTGTGAGGCCGTGGTGTCCCCTCCAGCAGCACTGCTGGGTGCTGCAGCAAGGAGGCCGGGGTGCTGGGGCTCTGCTGCCCTGCAGATTCCCTGTCCCCTGGAGGGGGGAAGCCCTTTGTGCCCTTCCCACCGGACTGGCACAGCACCAAATTCCCTCGCTGCTCTTTGTGCATCACATCCTTGATTTGTCTGGATTTGGTTTATGGGGTGAAAATCCACTGGCAGCAGTGCACAGAGGCAAAATGGAGATGACCATGAAGGAGTGTGCCCAATCTTGTGTATTCCCCCTGGGGCTGCAGGTGGGGAGATGTAGGTTTGGCTTCCAAACAGAGCGCTGGGGCTGGGTGGCCCAGCACCTCACAGCCTGGGGAGAGGGAAAGGCAAGGAACATCAGAAGAAAATGATAGGAAGGAAAAGTTGCTTTTCTAGTATCTTGTGTAATTTATTTTGCTGCCACGCCAGGCTGAGTTTTTCCTCACTGCCCTTTCAACATGTGTAGATTATTTACTGATTTACAGCCCATCTGCTTTTTGTCCAAGAGGGACTAGCTAATTCTGACACCGGAGATTTCTGCCTTCCCACGGAGCTTAGCAGAAGCTGATAGCTTCCTCCTCACTTGGGGGTGAAAGCACAGAGGCAGTCAGGCCCCAGGACCAAGCACACAGATTTACCTATGTGCGAGGCAAGCGTCTGAGCCCTCCTGATCATCGGCAGTGATCCAGTTGATTTCAAGCACAGACATCATGATTCAGCTGACCCAGATAGTCGCTTCCTTTTAGGGTGAGTGTTAAATGCTGATTAATTGGTGTTGACAAAGGCTTCATTGCCTGAAGTGGGACCTCGGAGATGCACCTCCCAGGCAGGTGTCTACGTTTTGATCCCCAAACCTGCACACCGAATATTCGGCTTTGGAGGAGGCAAAAGCCTGCGCAGCATGGCACACCCTTCAGGGCATGACAGCTGCCTGCAGGAGGTTCCCTGCTGCTGGGAGAACGGGGTACCTGCCACAGGTCAGGCTGTGCAAGAGCCTCAGTGCTACGTGCACTTTCTTGTTCGGAGACCTGACTGCCTCCTGGACACACAGGGCGTGCAGGTGAGCAGAAGGCATCTCTTGTCCCATGACTTGATGCTCAAGAAGAAGCTGCTGATAGAATTTGAATGAGGGATGCAAAGAAGAGAGAGAACATGGTTATTTCATGGGAGGAGCTCTGTTGGTATTTTAAAACTCTTCCCCCTCCCCCGACTATCTAGGCACAAAAGGGAGGGCAAACCCTGTGAGATTGTTTAGGGACAGGGAGGAGCTGGCATCTGCCCTGACTTTCAGCTCTCGCCTGAGAGAGGCTGTTGTGACAGGTCTTGTTATCCCCTGATCTAGAGGCCAATATAGTGAGAAACCTGCCAGGGAAATGCATACTGGGAGCTGCAGCGTGTGCTGGTTTATCAGTTAGGAACAGAACGGACTGACTTATTTGCATTTTTGACAGACAGTGGTAAATAGGTTCAGCAATACCTCGTGTCTCCATTCATTTCTTCTGATTTTCTACTTTGACTTTTTTAGAAAATTGCAGGTTTTTGTAAAGTCTCAGGGATGGAAAGGGAGATGTTTTATGAAAATAAGGCTTGTTTGGAACATCCATTTTTCTGAACAATAGCAAGAATTATTATTATTATTATTATTTTTTGCTACTGCAATTTAATAGTAGGAAAGACTATGTTTTTTTCCCACTTGCATGGTGGTATGTAACATTTTATTATCTTATAAAACTCCCATCAGTTTTGTGTGATGTGTAGAAAGACAGTACCCAATAACCTGGATTACTATGCACCTTGGTCCTGGCTGTTCTGCCAACCTGAGCTGAAGAGAGAGCACTCACTGCTGGTTTCCAGATCCGTCACTGAAGAGGTTTTCCCCATTTCCCTTCCATAAATGGTCTGCTTGCAGTTTTCCAGCAAAATGTGCGTTTGCAAATGTCCCCTAGCACATTATCTGTTTACCAAGTATGTATCCATCACTTGAGTCATCTCTCTGACTAACATCCCTCACTCTGTTGCACACGAGAGTTGAGAAATACAAGTTAAAGCAAACTAATTAATAGTCTGAAACAGAATGGTGCTACAGGGAACCTTTCAACCCCCCTTTGCCAGATTATTTATGTACCGGAGCACAAGTAAGCAACATTTGCCAACACTCCTCTCCTAGCTCCCCCCCGAAGGCAGGATGCGCTGCGGCTTCCAAATGAACGAGCTTCAGCAAGAGATGGTCCCATGTGGGTTGGTAAAGGTTTGCTGAATGCCAGATTTTTTTTCATTATGGTTACGGATCCCATATAGGAGTCATAAAACCAGGGCCTGAGAAAACCCGTACATGTAACTGATTAATGATCTGTAGGTGAACTTGTAGTGAATTTTTTTTAGGTTGAAACCAAGAATAGATGACAGCCAAAATAGCAATGATGAGTGCAATGGTGACTTGTTCTTCTCCAGGGTGTCCTTACAAAGGGCTTTGGCAATGCAGTTTAGGCCAGGCACATCGGGAGCACCTCCTGACTGTTCTGGTTTATGACCACCCAGAAATTCCTGTCAGTCCTAGATACAGCGGACCAGGGCTGGCTGTGAGTTGGTGACCAGTATATGATAGGCAGTCTTCCATCCAGCTGGGAACTTCATCTGTTTTTCTCCAGCCCCCGCCCCCGTTTGTTGTTTGATGCCGTGAAGCATGTATTATCCTTTGCTGTGAAGCGATGTATTGCCCTTTACATTTGCCTGCCACACAGTCCTTCCGACGTGTGTCTGTGTGGCAGGCAAGTGTAAAGGCTATTAAAGACGTGCCATCTACTGTCTTGCATTTTTGCTTGGATGTGGAGCCTTCAAGGTGATGACAGTGCTGATTGTGCTCCTATTGCTTCCACCCCCTGTAAGAGAGCGCTTGCTTCTGAATCACTTTCTTCATCCCTCATGGGGTCTGTACCATTAATAGTGGAGCTAGACTGCCTACCTTTGGTTAGGTAATGCTGGTTCCTGCAGTTTAGTCTCGTGGATCCTGTTGGGAGAATGGCAGTTCACCAGTGCAGTGATGGATCTTTCTTACTTGTTGGGCATGAAGGAGGTGGCGTATTTTAGAATCTGATTTTTCCCTGTCCCTGGGAGCACAGCCACGTTCTCTCCTTTGCACAGGATGTGCTCTCAAGTGTGCCAGACACAGCACCTGCAGCCGAAAACGATTATGACATTTTACTTCAAGCGACAAGTTGCATGCAGAAGAACAGTGAAAAGTGTGGGGAAAAAAGGAGACTACGTGTCCCAGTGGCCACTGATATCTACTGTGTATACCTGGTTTTATCACTCACATCCAGCTGAACTGCCAATGCTCTGCCTACAGCAGGATGTGAAGTACCAACACGGCTTCGGTTATTTTAGGATGATGCCAAGTTGCATTAGCCTTCTGTAAGTGCTGTTATTTAACATGTTGTCCAGAATATTTTTAAAGATGAGGCATTTTATGCGAGGCTGCATGCTGGCTAGCTTGGAGGACTACAGCACGAGGTTTTCAAAATTATTCCAATCCCACTGGAATCCCTTCAGAACTAGGGGTTTGCTGTTTTAGATGCCTTTCCAGACACGAGTGTATTTAATATGAATGCAAGAAATTCAAGAATGAGACAGTAAAAAGCTCTTACTGCAGACAAACTAAAATCACAAGAAAAGGTCGGGGGACAGGGAGGGGAAGCCTAGCCAAGCAGAGAAATGAGCAGATAACCAAGTAGAGTCATTTCACCTCCAGCAGCGTGTGTGCATCCATCCATGGCTAGCATTAAATATAAAAAGGCTTTTGGGAAAGCAGTCGGAGGAGATAGGGAGAGGCAACATGCTTCTCACAGAGAAAATGGAAATGACACAGAAAGCGAGAAGCAGCCATACGATGCATGGGGACTTGTAGGGGTAAACTTACCTCAGGTGGTGTTACCGCTCCCTCTCCTCCTTTCTCTCCCATGGCATGACACCTAGGACTTGTGCCACTTACTCACCTTAGCTGCTAAATAGAAATGTGCAGGGACACCCGGGGCAAAAGCCTTATTTTTGACCAAATTCTGATCCAAAGACCAGATCTAACACTAGACAGCAAATTAAGCTCTCTCCTTGCAGTTCTGCCTTGTTCACTTGCACATGTAAGAACCAGCACACAAACACCCACATCATCTTTTAAAATTCTGGGTTGATCCATGCAAAGAACATCACTGGTGGAGATTGGACACAGCTATTCTGCATGTCGGCAATACCAGTGCTGAGCCAAGTGTCAGCAGCTGTGTTCGTTCAGCAGGTCCCCAAGCCTTTTCCGTACTTACCTAGTACATGTAATTGGAAAGGTGATTTGTTACCTCTTAACTTCTCACAGTTTTGCAGAATTCCTGATACTCTTATCAACAGATCAAAGCAATCAGAGTGGAAATAACACCTTGAAAAGCCTGATTTGTTTTTATTCTCACATGAAACCAAATCCCGAATTTGGAAAAAGACATGCCCCCAAATTCTGGTTAATATTTCTGGAAAGGGTTATTCCCTCACCAATGCAAGGTAGTTCTCTTTAATCAAAGCCATGTAAGACAGAGCTAGCACAAGACCAAATGGACGAATACATGCAGTCTGGAAAATGGGAAATTTTCCAGTCATCCTGAGAGAAGACTTCGGGGCAGCCCTCCCATGAGATCAGTGCTGGCCCAGGGGCACTGAAGGATCGTGCAGCAGGCTGGCAGTGCGTGTCACTTTGTAGCTTTCCACTGACTTCACCCTGCTCTGTCTTTGTGTTTCCTTAAAGCAACCACACAATATCCTGCAGAGACGCTTAATGGAGACAAATTTATCAAAACTGCGAAGCAGCCGGGGCAGCTGGTCTCCAAAGAGTGACATTGCAGCACAGACCAATAAGCTGAATCAAACCAAACTGGGCAGCTCAAGGAAAGTGGAGGATGAGGAGCTCATAGTGGTGAGCTGCCAGGTAATATTCCACAGCCTTCTGTTTTTTTTTTTTTTCCCCCAAATTTTGTCTTTGACAGCCTCACACAATGTTCTTGTTTTCCTTGTTTCTTGATTAGGGATGTTAGCTTAAGGCATTATTTTGACAAAACCCTGTTTAGTTCTAGAAGAAAAAAGCAGTCATTTTCAGCAGTGAAATAAAAACCTATTGCTATTTAGCAGCCATCTCCGCCTACGTGAGTAATGGCACCAGCTCTGCATCACCAGAGCTTTGCAGCAGCCTTAGAGGTGGGTGCGTGCAGCTCATGGGTTGTCCAGGGCTGCACTGCTCTGGAGCCCTCACAGCCCTGGGGCTGCCATGGTGTGAACACCCAAATATCACAGAGAAAGCTGGTCTGATGGATGCCTTCCCTTGGACGTCAGGCTGTAGAGAGTAGCAAGGCTGGGGGAGCACACTAAAATGCTGAGGAGTTGTCAAATCTCTGGCAAATCCCTGTGCTCACAGCCTGTCTGTTTTCCTTAAGTGCCATCCGTCTTTCCTTTCCCCTAAAGTAATTCCACATTTCTTTTCTTTACCCCATACTCTCATTTTTCTTGCTCCAAAGCATCCTCTCATACCATGAGGCAGGTCTAGCAGCTAATCTCACCTATGGGGTGCCAAGGAGATGCCAAGGAACCCCTCAGTACCCAGCACTATGTTATTTAGTAGCCCCAGCTTTTTCAAAAAGCAGTTTAACAGCCAGCTGCCAGTTACCGGGATGGACGAGGTGATGTGCAAATGCTGGTGCTCCTGTGGGTCTTGTGCATGTGGTAGAGCGTGCCCTGAGACACAGCTTGGGGGGGACAGGGAAGGTATGGGCCGGTGTAAGGAAACACTGGTGCTTCTGCATTCCTCCTTCCCTCCCACGTGTCGTCTCCCATCTCTGCTCGCTCCTCACAGTGTGCCGGGAAGGAGCTGAAGGCCGTGGTGGACACCGGCTCGCAGCACAACCTGATGTCGTCCGCCTGCCTGGACAGGCTGGGGTAAATGTCCGCTCCGGTGGGCTGGGCTTTGTTCTGCGGAAACGCGTGGCGCCTGGCAGTGCTTCGAGGGGCTGGGGCTTTGCTTCCAAGTGGTGCTGGTCAAGATGAAAGGCGGTGCTTTGGGTGAGCACTTGAATTTTTTCAGTGCCTGTTCGTCATTGTGTTTCTGGTGAAACACAGAAATTGTCTCTTGCCTTCAGTGTCCTTGGAGGAAAGTGGAGGTATTACACTGGCAGCTCAACATGTCCTAGCTGCACGCTGACGGCCTGTGACAGTCCGTATGCTGCCCACGTCACACATGCCTGTCCTGTGCATTTTTTTTTTGCAACACCGCTCAGCTGCAGGAACCATGCCTAGGGACTGACCCTGGCAGGACCCGGCTCGAGCTGGCATGCACTAGCAGGACTGCCTTTCCACCAGCTTCTTGCAGCTCCCTTGCTGTTTGTGTTTGCAGTGACAAACGCTAAAGCCAGATTAACCAAGCAGCTTAAAAAACGGGGCTTTGATGTCCGGCTTTTTCTGCCTTCTCCATGGTAGGCCCTGTGCAACAACAGGCACTGCTCCAGCACATTTTACTTCAAAGCAGTCCAGTGCATGTGGCAATGATAGAACATGAGTTTTGTTTAAATTCAGCCCTGGAAAGCAGTGGGGAAGAGACTTGCTGAGCGTGCTTGTTCCTGCTGGGGCTAAAGGGCCTTGTAGGATGCTCTGCTGAATGCTGCTGCCCGCAGGTCAGGCTCGGGGGCTCTGGGTTGGGTTCCTGCTGCCTCTTTGGGGGTCTCGGCAGAATGCATGTGCCTGAGGCACGGGCTTTTTAAAAATCTGTGTGTTGTCATTGTGCCTTTTGAGGTCTTTCTCTTGCCTTTAAGGATAGCTCTCAGATCACTGCAGGGCAAGAAATCCTCCTCGGGTGTAGGACTGAACAGCAAGGCTGTGCTTGGGGCTTATGGAGGGGCACAGAGACCCACGCCTGCATGTCTTCACTCAAGGGAAATGCCTACTCCAGAACAGTTCTGGGGCAGAATAACCCAGCTCAGGGTCAAGGAGCTAATAAACTTCTTGATGTGCTCCTGACAGCATTTTCAAGGCCAGTCTCTAAGTAAAGAGTCAGGGGGGATCCAGACTGTTCTCTTTGCTTCCTCTGCTGGTCTTTGTACTTGTGCTGAATGATGTGGGCAATCCTAACCTCAGCACTGCCATCTCTGCCTCTTTGAATAGACAAAAATAAATCCAG
This sequence comes from Stictonetta naevosa, assembly GCA_011074415.1. Taxonomy (NCBI): domain Eukaryota; kingdom Metazoa; phylum Chordata; class Aves; order Anseriformes; family Anatidae; genus Stictonetta; species Stictonetta naevosa. The sequence goes on along the minus strand of CM021701.1, from coordinate 61,422,647 downwards.
CTTTTACCTGAGAGAGGCGTTACTGCCTGGCTGGTTTTCCATTAGATTCTAGTTCAGTTTAAAAGACGTATTAAAGCTAAATAATTAATCAGCATTGTCAGAATAGTTCTTGGAGCACAGGCAGAAGAAATTACTGTACTTGAGATATTTGTGACACCTTTCTTTCTTTTCTCGGGCTGAATGTGATTTATATGTCACAGCTTCCTCTGAAGAGAGCCAGCAGTAGTATCTGCTAATAAGCAAGCATTACACGCGTTGCCCTAGCTGTAAGGCATGGAGACAAAATGTTGTTATCTCAACTGATGGAAGTCAACGTAGAGCATCACTTGCTTCCTCCAACACTAAATTAGAAGCAATTTTAGATCAGGAGCTTTCTAAGTCTTGCGGAAATGTAGAACAAAAGATTCCTCAGGTAAAAAGAACTCACAAGTCATGAGTTACAGAGTTCACTTCAAACAAGGCCTGACTCAACCCCACGGCTGCATCTTGGGATTGTGCTATGAGCTGAACTGAGTATGAGCTGCTGCCTATACACAGAGCATCACAGAAAACCTGCCAAGAAAACAGCTTCTGTTAGCAGCCTGGTAATATGAACAAGCTAAGAGCACTTCAAGTCTGAGTACCCTTCAAATGCAGTTTGCACCTTCCCGGATGGGCTGAACTGTGGCTGTTTCATGTCAGAAGTGTTTTCAACATGCAGGTTAAAGGAACACCTTGAAGCACTTCCCAGTGAGGAGGAGACAATTTCATTACCACACAACGAGAGGGTCATCGGCCAAATTGACCATCTGGTCCTGACAGTGGGAGCGGTCCGCGTGGAGTGCGCTGCGCTCGTCGTGGGTGAGTGCTCCTCCGATGCTTTGGGTGTGAGCTCCACTGGGGGTACCCTGAGGGAAGACTTGAAACTCCAGGAAACACATTAAAATTCAAATAGAATTACTGCTGTTCTTGGTATTGTTTCCCATTAATTCCTGGACTGATACTCTGGGCTGAATGCTTACTTGCAGACCGGCCACAGCAAGTTGGAGGGAGGCTGGCCATGGACCTTGACCTCCCTAGCATGGTCCGTGCTCAGCCGTTTGGCTGGGCAGTGGGTGCGGGAGGGAGGGAGGGAGGATCTGCTCAGCAGGGCTGTGCTGATAGCACCAAGCTTGCTCTCAGCCATGTCGGTGGCATGTCCGTGTCTCCCTTGCCTTTCCTCATTTACCTGTGTTCCCCTCCAGAGCAGTTCAGTCCCTTTATAGCCTGGGTTTTGTTTAGCAGAGCAGCCATCAAGGAAGGCTGTAGATACTTTACAGAAAGCCGTGGGAGATCATTTGAACGTATAAATCCAAATGTTCCTGTTTTTCAGAAGACAATGAGAAATCCTTCTCCTTTGGCCTGCAGACTCTGAAATCCCTGAAGGTAAAAGTTTTCTAGTAGGGCTTTTACCCATGCTGGAGAAGCTGGGACCACTGTGAGTTGCAGCTTTCCCTCTTACATGAAGACGTTTATTCTTTACAGTGTGTCATAAACATGGAGAAGCACCATCTTGTTCTGGGGAAGACGGACAGGGAAGAAATCCCATTCGTGGACAGCATCGGCGCTGGGATGGGAGAGCAGTAAGTTTGCTGTGCAGCGGGGCTGCGTGGGGCTGCTGGCGGGCAGTGCCGCACGACCGGGCTGCACGGGGGCAGGCAGACCCTTGCTGCAGGTGAGATGGAGCTCAGCGGCACAAGCAGAAACTGTTTTTGTTGACTCGTTGAGTTTTGAAGCAGAGCCCCTGGATTTTTCAGAAGCCTTTTTCAGCTTCTGCTTTTTCTCTGGTAAACGTTGCACAGTAAGGGGGTGTCTGCAAAAATCGTGCTTAGGGAAATACCTCAGAAGGACTGAGGTCATTAGGAGGAGTCCTTGAGCATTGCTTTTTGAGAGCATTCCCACATATTTTTCTGGAAAATATTTGCAAAGCAAGGCAAACAAATCCACATGATTCTTTTTAAAAGTGAGGGAGAGAGAGATCCTGCCTGGAGATAATGGTGTTGCCTCTTCTTCCTGCTCTGACCCTGGCTGCTGTTGCTTCTTCAGTTTTACGTCCCCACAGCAAGACAGTGCTGCCCGCTCGGTACTTCCTGAATGCATGCAGTAACTCCCTGATGTATGCTGGGGGAAATGTTTGCTGACGGCATGAGAAAGCATCTTCGGCAAATGATGTAGGGCAGTACCTTCTCTAGCTGCCCATCGTGACCAACCACAGTTATTTCAGAAGCCCCCAAGGGGCTCAGGGGCCTACTCTAAGCAAAGTGGGGTCCTGGGTGACCCAGGCATCAGGTATATGATGGATGGGCACAAATATGGGCACTTGATGGCCGGCTGGGCACCTCTCAGGTACTCTGCAGCACGCTCCTGTGGGGGTGAGAGCGCACAGGCAGCCCATGACACCTGCCGGCCGTGGCACGTGCTCCTGCTGCAGGGCTTGTTGCCAGCACAGGAGGGATGTGGTGCCCTGCACAGCACCACAGGGACAGGGCGCTGCAGGGTGAAACACGGGCTGTTTTCAAAGGAGACAGGGAAATACAAATGAGAGAGGCTTCTTGTAGCTCTGCCGCAACTGCAGCTATGAATTATTTCTTGCTACTGCATTCAAGGCTGTATTTTTTTCCATGTAACAATTCCAATTAAATATATTTTCCTTCCTGTTTCAGCACTTCGGAGGCGTAAAGAGAAACTGAAATGCTGTCCCTACACAAGAGCTTGACATCAAAGAAATTGTGTGCAGCTGTTCCAGATGAAACAGCAACGCACTGCTTTGAAAACATTTATACTAGGCTACGGCTTAAGTATAGCTAAATGAAATCTGTTCAGTAGCCAGTAGCTTAGAGATATTGTCATGTTTATCTATGGGTTTTGAGAAACAAATGTGTGCTTATTTTCTGGACTTTTCTATATAGTGTTCTCTTTATTACGAACAGTTGGGAAAACCTTATGAATTTCTTCTGATGAGAAAAATAATTTTTATAGTGGCCTCACAAGAGTAAATGTATTTAGCTGTGATTAGAGGCTATCAGAATGAAATTTTTATTAATGATTTTTCCAGAGGCTAAGCATTTATATTCACTTAATTGATATTGCCACATTCAAATGGCCATTACCAGGAAGTTACTCAGAGTAAAAAAACAACACTAACATCATCTATGAATTATAGTTCATCCTGTTAGCCATAGTATTGTTGCTGTGTAATTGGGGACGCAACTGCTGGCTTGATGAGAAAGAGCAATTACAAAGTGATTCATGGGTTAGGCTCCCCCTTGGGCGGCGTGGCGGCAGCACAGAATGGGCGGTCGAAAGGGCTCCCAGGCTGACCTTCGCAGCCGCCTGCTCGCCGTGGGAGGCGTCCTCCGGCAAGTGGTGCCAAGGCTCACCCTCTCCAGGAAAGTCCCCAGAGGGCTCTTGGCTGTCTCCCTAGAGGGAATAGGCAGGAAAATTAATCACTATATTGTGCCAAAAAGAAACAAATGAGCGCACAATTGTATTGTCGGCTATGAGAGCAGACATAGAGCCTTATTGCTCTATTAAGAATCACATGCCCTCAGAGCACCCTTGCTTTTCCCCTGCTGCCAGGACTGGTCCCTCGGCTCTGCCTGCTTGTCCAGCTTGTAACCCAAAGCACCAGCAGCACCGGGGCTCCGTACCTGTGTGGGGGTTGGACTCCGGTTGTATTTAATGATGCTGTCAGGAATGCCACAATTTTTTATCTATTTGCAAATCACCGGGGATTTAAAGTACAACACTAACCTTGTCCACCCTCAGGGCAAGTGGGAATTTTCACTGGGATAAGCACCTCATTTGGCATTGCTGTCCTGGAGCAGCAAGGTTGCTACTTCACATGCTGCTTGCTTGCAGACCAGAACAAACGTATGGTACGGCGTGGAGGAACCTGACCTTGTACAAAAGCAGCTTTCTAGATTTTTAAAAGCTAGTTGGAATTAATTAGTCATCTGCTGAAGGGGCATCTTTGAAATTCAGAGTAATACCCTTGTGATATTCTGTACCCACTGATTTAGAATCACAGAACTGTAGGAGTTGGAAGGGACCTCAAGAGATCATCAGGTCCAACCCCCTGCCAAAGCAGGTTCCTTAGAGCAGGCTGCCCAGGTAGGCATCCGGATGGTCCTTGAATATCTCCAGAGAAGGAGACTTCACAACCTCCCTGGGCAGCCTGTTCCAGTGCTCCGTCACCCTCACCGTGAGGAAGTTCTTTCGCATGTTGGTGCGGAACTTCCTGGGCTCCATTTTGTGGCCGTTGCCACTTATCCTGTGCCCACAAAGCACTGAAAAGAGGTTGGCCAAATCCCACTGTCTCCCACACTTAAGATATATGTATACATTGGTGAGATCCCCTCTCAGTCTTCTTTTCTCCAGGCTGAACAGACCCAGGTCTCTCAACCTTTCCTCATAGGGAAGATGCTTCAGGCCCCGTATCTTCTCTGTGGCCCTCCGCTGGACTCTTTCCAGGAGATCCCTGTCTTTTTGGTACCGGGGAGCCCAGAACTGGACACAGTACTGCAGGTGAGGCCTGACCAGGGCAGAGTAGAGGGGGAGGATCACCTTCCTTGACCTGCTGGCCACGCTCCTTTTAATGCCTGCCAGGATCCCATTGGCCCTCTTGGCCACCAGGGCACACTGCTGGCTCATGATGCCGGATGGCAACCCCACGGCAGCCAGGTTTGCAATAGCCAGCGGTGAGCTGTGGGAGAGCAGCTCCTGCAGTGTGTGCCTGAGCAGGGACGAGGTCCGGAGCCCGGCCTGTGCGCCAGTTTTAGCCCATGCTCAGTAACACAGCCTCTGCCTGCAATGGTATCAAAGCTGGAGCTTTATTTCCTGCAGTGGGCTTGAACCTCTTTGCGATACTGGGTATTACTATCAAATCTGGAGTATCTGAATTTTGAGCTATTTTCTATTTTGGTGTTAAGTTTCAGTGCTTTCTCTACATATAGTATTTTATATAACACAGCTATATGTATATACATACAGGGTTGAGCTGCCTAGAGCAGTCCCACTGATGTGTTGTAGAGAGATTTCACTAAATATGAAATATATTCGATTATTTTATAAGCTATGAGTTTGGTATTTTGGTACTTCTTTCTGTGCTTATTGCTGTGCTAAATGTCAAATTAAATCTAAATAAAGTTTAATTGTTATTGCTGTTTATTTCCTTGTATCCTGGATATGCCAATTATTTGTTTTCAGTGCACTTATCTACTGAGAATAGGAGTTCATTTAAATCTTTACCCTGATGGGGCTCTACGGTGCTTTTGTGATTGTCAGGAATTGATTTCACGCTGTACAGAGACTGGCAGCTGAGACGCACTAAGTAAGCAGGCTAAATGGCACGCAGCATGCTCATGGTAAAATGCGAGCATTTGGAATCGCAGCCGTTTATTACTGTGCATCTCCCTCCTGAGGGATGCATGAAAGCCAGCTTGTGCTGTTTGAGATTTGCCCTTTGAAAAGATGAGATTGCTTCTGCCATGTTTATCTAGCTCACTGGGGCAGTACAAGCCGGTTTAGTGGAATATGGATGAGCCTAAACTTTATGAGACCAGGAAACGGAAGCGATCAGAGCAAAAGACAGCGGGTCAGTCACGGTGCCTTTCTCAGAGTACCAGGTTCCAGGTTCCCTGGGTGCTTGCTCCTGCTCACCTCCGGTACCCGTGAGGCAACCTCTCCCCTGCTGCCTCGTGGTGAGGGGCCGGGAGCAGAGAAGAGGGCAGTGCCTGGGATGAGATGGGCTCAGGAGATGAAAAGTCATTTGTGAGGGAATGTTATGAGAAGCCCCTGGGGTTTTGTAGCTGCCCAGGACCCTGTGCCAGGCAGCTGGGAGACTCATGCATGGCCAGGTCATGCTGCTGGGACTCTGCAGCAGCTGGAGAATGCCAGCCCTCCCTCCCGTTGTTGCTCCAGCCCCTGGGAGGGGACGGTGTTGACAAGGGAAAGGAAGAGGTGCAGAGTGAGCTGCAGGGCAGCTGTTTTGCTGCTTGGGGCTCCAGGTGCGCACACAGGCCTGCCCCTTGCCCCAGGGCTGGTGAGCAGCTGCAGCTCTGCCATGGCTGCGCGCTAGGACCATGTCATTTCCCCACCACCCCGTGCCTCCCCTTATGCCCCCAGGCACCGACAGGCCTCCCCAGCCCTATGCTGAGTGTCCCCCAGCTGCTAGGGCTGAATCCGGCCTGCAGTCCTCGAGAAAAGGGCTGTGCCAGGAGGGGCGTTGGAGGCCGGGAGCCAAGAGGCCAAGCTCTAGCTCTCAGTGCCAAGAGGAGCTGCATGCATTGCAGAGCAGTGTTGCTGGGTCACGGGGCAGCAGCTCAGATCTCTGCAGCCATGTAAATAATCATTTCTTTCATAAAATGCCTTTCTGTTTGTGTTTCCAGAAGCAGCCCCCTCTTACTTGAAGACTATGTTTTTGCAGTGCTCTGGAGAAGCACTTATGCTTCTCCCCTTATGCTACAACCTGGACATTAAAAGGAGGACAAAAAATTCTTTTTTGAGGAAATTGATAGGAAGGGGCATTATCAAATGGCTTGTGCCACAGCTAGCAGATGCTGTCACACTGTAACTACCTTCCGGGTGAGGCTAACCAACTACAGTGTGCTCTCTGAGCAGCCTAAGGGAAAATGGCTGAGGCCAATTGTTCCTTGGCCAAAGGGCTCCACAATGCTGGTGCTCACCTGATGCTTCTAAACATTTTCCATTGAGATAAATCTCTGCTTCTCTCCGTTATCTCCCAGGCTGGTGGTGGCCCGAAGGCCGGCGTAGGAAGGAGCATGCGTCTGTGCAGGGCTGCCAGCACCACACGTGCACCTGGGAGACTGGCGAGGGGCGGTGGGACAAACCATCGCCCTGCACTCCCTTCCTCGCCGTGTCAGTGCAGAGCAGGTACGGTGCCCAGCACCCAGGTTAATACTTTCTGGCCTGGCTGCACCACACAGCACTGCGGAGAGCGATGCCTGGGATGCTGCTGTAGCACGTCCTGTGATCGCAGTGGAAACGCTGCGGGTGCTGCTGGAGGCAGCCCTACAGTAACATTATTCACAGGCGTTTTATATCCTGCTGAGCTCCACCAACAGATTTTTTTTTTTTGTAGCCTCTGCCAGCAGAAGAGCTGATGAGCCGAAACCTGCCGGGGTGTTTCTCCACAGCTATCTGCAGGGTAATCTGTTATCTAATAGTTCTCTGGGGAGGCCCTTTTTATAGGCTTTTCTATTATTGTTTTGCTGATGATAATGTGATGCTCAACATGTTGTGAAAACAAAGCTGATTTGAGTGTCTCAGAAGCAAATAACCAGACGACATTTCAACACAAACATACGTCTTAGGGCTGTGCGTTGCTTGGTTTGTTTTATGGGGCATGCATCAGTTTAGGTCTATGTTCTTTATCACCTGCTGGCTTAAAAGATGGGAGGGATAGCACTGGGTTTCTGTCAGGTGAAAGGCCCTGAAACACCAGGGCTCACATGGGATACACTGGTTTCTAATTCCAGTATGAAAGACTCCGGCTAACCTTAGCTTCACATATTTTGCGCATCACTGTTTGGCTTTTCACCTTTTTTTTTTTTTTTTTTTTTTTTTTTTTACCTTTCCCTCGAAAGCCGGCTCCTGGTTCGTGACAGGCAGTATTGCTTCCCCATTTCCACAGTCAACCCCTGGGCTGTGCAGCCCTGGTGCTAGTGCAGCCATGTGCCGATCCCTTCCTCCTCTATTAATAACTACATTGCTGATGAAAAATTAAGCCTCTTAGAGACAACGCTGTAGGTATCGGTGACATTTCACTAGAGATGGTATTGCTGAAAAGGCAATTGATTTAATGATTTTGTTACTAGAGTGGTGCTGCCACTTCCGCAGGATGAGACTTCATCGTTCTCAAAGTGGGAGTGAAAGCAGTCAATAACCTAAAAATACCGTGAGTTCAGAAATAACAGGATGTCACACCAGCAGGGGAACCAGTTGGGGAACGCTCCTGAGTTTTCCTTTTTTTTTTTTTTTCTTTCTTCTTTTTCTCTTTCTTTTTTTAATGTGGCAGGATGGGTATCTGGGTTTCGTGAGAGCCACCCACCAGGATACGCAGCTGAACTCTCCAGAAAACCACCTTGGCTCACACAAGAGAAAGGTGCGAAGATGCACGCTCATTAAATGTAACCCCCCCAGGCACCCTAGAAAGAGGTGTCATGTCTGCAGGAGCCCTTTGCAGCCCCGCACACATCACCTCTGCCGCTCATGCATTCCCATGTGTGAGACCTGGACCCAGGCAGCTGCAACCCCTCCGTGCTCTACCGAAACAGCGGGCACAAGGGGCCACTGGCGGCACCCCCGACCCGCAGTGCGCAACTGGCCGCTGCATTTCCCAGGCCATGCCAGCTGGAGAGCATCTTCATGGCAATGCAGACAACATGGAAATGGACTGCTGAAGTGAAATAGCCATATTGAGAATGATGTTCTCAATGAGAAAAGAAAAAAAAGTGTTACTAGAAACTAGTCCTCCACAAACAGCTCAGATGGAGCAAGGGCAGTTACCAGGCACTCAACAGCTGGAAAACACACCGACTCATGGGCAACACGTGAGAGCTCGAGGGCAAGCAGGCTCCATGTGAGAAACTGTGCCACAGCAGGCGGCTCTGGATATTCATTAAAAATATATATATATATTTGGGAATGAATCACCAATCTTCCCTGTATCAAAAAATGTCTCAAACCACCTGAGCAAAGTGAAGTCTATCATGAATGCACTGAGCCTAGTGACCTGCTTTTATTCAGGCCAGCAGGGATCAGGACACTGTAGAAATGATCAGGATTTTGTTGGTGTGGAGAGAGCAGGAGAACTACCCTGTGCAGGTGTGGAGAGGGAAGGAGAATGCCTTAAAGGGGGCAAAACATGACTTAAAGCTGGTGCAACAGGGAAAACAGGTCTTGATGGTGCGGGCGACTGTGATTCTGGTAAAGTAGGGCTGCTGTGCACTGTGCCCCTGTTTGGCATTCTGGTTCAGTGCATTTAAAGAATAAATCTGTGGATTTTGAACTCCTTACTCATAGAGAACTTCTCGACTGAATGCATCATGATGCCTCTTGGTTTAGCCTTCCATGACATAATTAGGGTTGACTTTTCAGGCTTACAGAAGGCAAAAATGAGATTTTGTTCCTCCAGAAGGAGATGGCCATGTAGTTTTAAGAACAAATTACATACGAGGGCTAATTAGCTTGATATTTACAGTTTAGCATTTCCCTAGATAAATTTGTTCCAAGTGAGATCACATTTTGTTGTAAGGAAGCTTCTGCATGGCGGCCCTGTCTGCCTATTGCTTTGTGTGCTATGCTATGAAGGTCATGAGCCACTTGCCAGAGTCCTGTACAGTGCCTTCCAATTAAGTAATGAGTGAAGCACAGATCCTGCATGGGGGTTAGCTGTGAGGGCTGAGACGCCTCTCAGTGGGCTCTTTGTGGCCCAGGTCAATGTTTTCACAGCTGGGAAAAGCCTCGTGGGAGCGGCTCCTGGGGGAGTTTGCTGCAGAGCACCGCTTTCGCCAGGGGAAACGCTGTTGTCTGCTCAGCGCCGAGGAGCTCTGGAAAGGTCACGCTAATGAGGGGAAGGACACCACGCAGGCAAGGAGTTTATTTCCTCCTCCAGGGTTAAAGCCTGGCTAAATAATTTGCTGCCTGCCCATGCTATGGGCACAGGCCGTGGCTGACAGGCTGGGGGAAGGACACGGGGCAGGACATGGCCATCAGCTGCGTGCCCTGCTGCAGGAGCTCCCACACCGCCTGTGCCCCGAGGGTGCCGAGGGGCTGCGCAGCACAGCAGAGCAGCACGTGCCATTCCCCAGGGGCAGGCAGATGAAGAGAGAAAGGCAACGCTTGGTTTGACAGGGGGTGGCTGTTTCTCTTCAGTGTTACTTGGGTGACATTTACCTCTCCGCAATCTCCCCCCTCTCCTGCCAGGCTCGTTTCCCACCCTGAGGAGCGTCCCCTGGCAGGAGAGCATCTGACACCTGTGGTGGGCTCCCCGTGCAAGTGCCACCATCCTGACAACTCGAGCCAAAGACGCTATGTAGGTGTCAGTATGGTGCCAGAGAAGGTTGGACCATGACCCGGCATGGGGAGGGCACCAACATAAGCAGATTAACTGACTTGGTTAGGGCTGCTCCTGCTCAGTGCGAGAAGCAGAGCTTACAGCTCTGCCACAGAGCCTCTGCATGGTCACCTTGCAGCTTTTCCTTCCTGTGCTATTGGAAATCCAAGCACTGTCTAAGTAGTTATCGTAAAAAGGGAAAAGGGGTTCACTTGTACCTATTCAGAGAGCAACCGAATACAGGTCAATAAAACCCACTTGGGGAAAGTACTAGTGTAATGAATCCCCATAGCCTGAACAGAGGAGGGATTAATAGGATGCTTTCGTTCAAAAATTGTATTAGAGCGTGCTGATTTCTTTGAGCCTACATCAGCTGCTCTCCCTGTGCTTCCGCTCACTGCCATCCTGAATTGAATTAAGGTGATCCAGATGCATCCTATTGCTTTAGGAGAGAACGTGTCTCATTGTTTTCCTGAGCATCACAGGTAACTCATGCAAGACAGGCCAGATACAGGAAATTTGAAGCCAGATCCGCAGTGATACGAACTGCCACATCACTCTGTCACAGCCACTCTGAAGTCAGGGGCTATCCCCACAGGCCCGGCGCAGGCGTTTGGTGCACGGCTTTGGAGGAGAAAGGCTTAGGACTCTGTCTGCCACAGAGCAAAGGGATACAATGCCCCGACCAGGAGACGGGACCATGGAATGGCTGCAGTTATGCACAACGAATTCTTCACATGCTGTCCACAGTCTTGAACTTCTTTCACTCTTCTAGGCTTTCTTAATTTTTAACAACACATCTGCAACTAACAGGGTTTCTGTGTTTCCCCACTACTTGCACATCACTGAACTATAAACAGAAGTGGTGATTGGGTAAGCAAACAAACCAACCCCAAAGACATGTACATGCACACACACAAACAAATAAATCATTAATGGCTGTAAAGCCCAAAAAGCTCCTGCCAGGGCTCCTGTACATTAAACATGATATAAACACAACTGACTCAGTCTCCAGCTTTTGAAGCTGATGAGATAAAATTAGGGCAACATGGCTAGCGAAGAAGGCAAACATGCGGGCAAAAATAAGGAAACAAAGAGGCTTGAGAAGAAGTAACTGCATGCAAAAACAATCCAGCTGAGAGTGGTGCCAATACTCAACCATACCCTCTCCTGTGTGCAAAATGGTGCCTTCCAGAAAGTGCATCCCAGCTGTATTTGGGTGCGGATATAAGAAACCTCCCAAGGAGTCTTGCTCAGAATGAACTACCTCTCTGTAATTTTCACTTTACAGGGAGAAAAACAAGCCTGTGTATTTAGCAGAATCTCCTGTGTGTGTTCATTGACTTCCCCAGAGACCATGGGCGCTGTTCAGCACTGCTAAACTGTAGACTGTCCCAAATCACTTCCAAAAAAAGCCCCGCCACTCCGTCCAGAAAAGGCTCCAAATTTTGATCTTTTCTTGATGCCACGAAGCTCCTTTCTGCTCTTGATTTAGCGGAAGTGGGTGCTCTCATCAGGCAGAGGAAGACAAGAAGCACATGATGTACTGTGCTCTCTGGAGACTGCTAATGATGTTTGATTAATTTTCATTATCAGCATGAACAATCTTTGGACTTTCTCTGCATCTGTCTTATTTAGCGTTGTCTTTTCTTTCTCAGTTAAGTGGCAGCTCCTGCAGACAGTGATCTAATTGTTCCTCAGTACCTGCTTGAAGCAGTTGAACTTAAAGATGGAGCTTGTATAATTTGTTGTACGTATGATTTGGTCTTTGAGGCTCAGATCAAATAAAATGGAATAGCAGATTAACCAGTAACTGCATTAAGTGAAAGGTAATGTGCAGGCTAACGCAGAGCTCACAGAGAGGTTTGGAGGCTGAACAAAACTGTGTAATGTAATGAATCAAAGCATGCATGTTGTAGTCAGCAAGTGGCAGGAGGGACAGCCTTTGAGCTTGGGCACCCAGAACTAATAACATACAAACTGCTTTCTCTCTACTCAGTCACAGCAGCCAGGGCACGATGCTGGTGGTGGAGTCAAATGCACAGGACAGGTTACGTGCTGTCACCTAAGGGCCTTCCATATCCTCTGGTGCAGAGCAGGAAGCACTTTGTGCTGAGCTGTGAGTGGCGAGGCCAGCTCCACAGCTGGGGTTGAGCAAGGCTTTCGAGTCACCTGAGGAGGGGATGGTCACAGAGAGGTGCAAGGTGGAGGATGCTCAGAGGACTGGGGTGGGAGGCAGCATGCAGAGGGTCTGGCAGCTGCAGTGCCCTGTTACAGGCACTCTCTGCTCCAGGACATCGGGCACGGTATGGCAGCCCATTGCTCGCTCCTTGGGAGGAGACGATCTGTTCCCTTTCCTGGCCTTCGTGGGATTACAGCACGCATTTGTAGAAAGAAATACTGAGTAACAGAGAGTGGTACAGTCAGAGCCACAGGGCCCTATGACATTTGAAAAGTAAAATGATCTTAAAATCTGTACCAGAAAATTGTTTTAAAATATTAAAATTATTAAACTTAAAAAAATAATACAATCTTCCAACACACTATAGTACTGCACAGGGCTGGCAGCCAGGATATTGCTCACTTTTCTCTGCTGCCTCCCAGATTCAATGCCCTGAACTCATCTGTATGTTCCTCACCATCCTTCCCCTGCACAGCCAAGAGAGAGGACCACTGGCTTGACCAACCTGTGTTGGCCCTTTGGGCTCGTGTTGCACTTACAAAGGCCCTCACCCCAGCACTGCCAGAAGGCATGCAGTTTTTGGAATGATGCTTACCCCTAACAAAACCAGTCCTTCTTCTCCACTGTAATTTGTCCCAGCAAGTCACTGCCACCTACTACACAAAATCAGGAGTTAGTTGAAGTGCTGTTGTATTGTAATTCACTTCCGCATACATGAAGAAACAGGCACACTGTACCCAGAACTAACGAAAACAAATTCAGTCCCTTGAGCAAAACCAGAAGTCATTCCCGATTACCTTACGAAGTAGCAGCACACAGCACAAAACAGCAAACTAAACCCAGCCATTCTCCCAGTGTTTGGGTGGTGGGGAGCTTAAGATTTTGTATTCTGATAATCAAAACACCGCTCTTTTGGATGGACTTTTTTTTCCACATAAACCAGTTTTTGTTAATTGGAAGAAGCGAGATTGTCAGGGGTTGGAAGTCGCTCTCTGGACACGGCTGTCAGACGTAATGAAGCAGTCGGGGAAGGCTGGTAGGGAGCTGCTTTGCAGAGTGTTGTCATGGGAACGGTGCAACTAGGGCATCCGTTGTCTTCTGCACAAGCTCTGGCAATGTGGCAGCACAAAACTGATGTTGTTCAGCAGGGCTAGGAGGGCCAGCTATTAGGTTTTCCCTAGCAGAGATTTAATCTGAATGAAATCCAAAGGCCAGAATCTCCATTTGTGGGAAAATGGTGGCGCTCCTTTGGAGTTGAATGAAGGAAGACTTTAAGCCAACTGAGCACCTAGACGTGGCCCTCAGAGGGAAAGGACTGACATGAAAAATATGTGGTGGAAGCACAATCTCATCTAAGAACCCTTTGAAACAAGGTCATGTTAAAGAGCAGTCACTGAGGTCCTTGTTTACTTGGATGATTTCACTTGATTTTCACTGTCTGTGCACATTTTAACAGCCTGTTAATTTGTCATTCATAATGGTTAATGGCAGTAAACATACACTCCCCTGTACAGGTCTACATATACAGAATTATTAGAAATTTCTTTATGCCTATACAAAATACCTTGTGTGTTAGTGTAGTTGCTAGGATAAGCAATGGTTAAGTACAGTTTCCTGGCTGATGAAGAATGCAGAGATTCCTGCTCTTGCAGTTATACCAAAAATTGATAATATAAATGTTACACCAGAGTTCAGTGAAATAGAATAATATGCGATATTCTCAGACTAGATCTGAGAAAAGGTGAAAATACTAACTGAATAAAAGGTGAAAAAGCTAAACACAATTCATTGCCTTCAAGCTTTCATTTTACTTGCCCAGGTCTGCAGACAAAGTAAAGAGCTCCTCATTAAAGCAGGCATCTGTAGTGTAACCACACTGCTGCTGCTGTCCCGGGCCAGCAAGATGCTGAGCGTATGTTCCTCATTTCCTATTGACACTGAAGTGTGAATGAGGGGCCCACATCCATCCAGGGCTTGCTTGGTGTGTGCTTTGGGAAAGTGACCAAAAACAGCAGGCAAGGGAAGAAAATGGAGCCAACATATGGAGGGTTCCCAGTTTACTTGTTGAGGTTATTGATTAAAGCCCCTCTACTTAGCAACAAGTTTGAGAAAAGTCATGATAAACATTACCACAAGAAGGCCTCTAACTGTATTGTCATCTTAGCCTTACATTGCCTTTCATACACGTCTCACTGGCTGTGGAGTTCCCATGCATGCTGCAGCAAAGATTTGAATGCAATGGCCAGCACTGGGGAGAGCATGTGCTGGATTCATAGTGATTTCACTTTTAGTGCTGATCCATTTGAATCCAAAATAGCATGGATTCATTAGAGTAATCCCAGTGTACGGGTAAGAAGCTGTGGTTCATTTTTGGGCATGGTCGCCTCCTGCACACGTAGCTCTGGTGAAAGCTCTTCTGCATGCCTCTCCTGAGGAGAAGAGGGGAACAATACAAAGTGTGTGGAGTGGTGCTGACCTTGTCTGTCATGGCTGACCCATGCAGGTTGCCTGAAGTCCCGGCATGTTGGGTGGGGTGCCAGCTGTTCAGAAAGTTCGGATTAAATAAACAAGTGCAGAAGCTCTTCTTCATGCTTCAAGGGCTGAAGTCTGAGTCACGGACAAAGGTTGCAGTTAACCAGCTGAAGCCCCCTCCTCACCCACAAGCTGATATTCCTTGTGTTTGCAGCACTTCTTTGCTGAAGGAAGGGCCATGCACCAGTAATTACATTGGTAAGAGCATGACCTATGTCACTAACTGAAATTACATGCAGAACGCTGCACGTTCCCCATGTGTGTGATACGGGGAGCCAGCTGCTGCTAACAAAATGCTCTTATGTGCATGAGCACAGACTAACCTTGTATTAATAGAGAAGGACCTTGAACTCTTACAGCCCGCAGAAAAATCAAGTGGATTCACTGGAACAGAAAGATAAAATAGATGCAGAGCTCGTTCAGTGCTTCCCTCCATTTGCTTCATATCATAAATATCAATTCAAATATAAAAATGCAGAAGTAAACACAATTTGCCCAGTCTGTCCTTTCCATATGCATATATTTATGCTGTGAAAGGTTTTACATAACTTCTACCATCAGACTGCAAAATAATGCCTCCATTATGAAGGGAAGCCACCAGCCATTACATTGCATTACTGCAACATAATGGGTCTCTGAGATGAACTATATTTGGAAAGCTTGCTTTTATTGTAAACCTTCTGCCCCATCTACCCACTGGCATTGATTTCTCTTTGTGTTCTACAGAGACCACAGACCATTAGACCACAATATCAGCTAACCTGAGCAAAGTCACAGAGGTTTTGGCTCCAGTCAGAAACTCGTGAGACAAAGTTGTGCTGTGTATTTTAAAGAGACTCAGCACCAGTGACAGAAAATATTCAAATGGATGCTGATGACCAGCCTGCTGACAGGTGAATTTCTCATTAGCCTAGAGCAACTGACATTGTAATTAATTGCTTCCCACACTTCTTTGCTGAGTGAAGGTTCCTGTAACAAGTACTATTTTTTTAAAAATTGAATATAGGGAATAGAAGAAATCTGTATTTATTTTATTTTTCTTTCTGTGCGAATGTCAAAATGCTCTCATGATGGCAATGATTGCAACAGTGCTGATTCAATTACTTATTTACATAATCCCTTCAGATTCATTTTTTATATAATTGATGATACTGAAAAGATTTTCTAGCTGAGGAAAGCAAGCAGGCCAGTTCTGAAGATGAACAGGCTGAACTGACATAAGAAGATTGTAATTTGCATTAGTAAGAAATCATCACACTGTAAATGATAAAAATTAACATAAATACTGACTACTCTACCTGCCCTGAGGAACATTCAGTGTCACTAAGTGTCCATTCACTTGCAGTGTGAAACAAACACTGCACCCATTGCTTGGCACAGCTGAGACCAATTTTATTATCGCTTAATGCATAAATTTATTTTATAGGTAAAAGTTTTTAAAATATTCTTATTTGAATGTGAATGAGTGCAGCACAGTAAGGAGCAAAAACACAGCTTCGTGTATTGTTTGCTATGGGGATGATGCAGGTCTGGAAAGGATCCTGCAACGGGAAAGGAAGAGCAGACAAACACTCTGCACGTACGCTGCCTGGAAACACAAAGCTCTGTATTAAGTATTTCTGCAAGATGACTGAGCAGAAAAGATATGTCCCTGGAGCAAACCTCTGAAGCAGAGCCTTGGAATTATCAAAGGGAGTGCCAATAGCTGTTGGGGTGAGGGCTAGCTGTGGAGTCTTGATGATGAAGACAAATATGACAGAAGCTACGAATTATAAAAAGCCTACTTCTAATTCAGCATAGTGTATGAATAGGTAAGTGTAATGTTTAGCTTAAAGAGGCCAGCTCATTGTTGCAACTCTCAAAACAGATCTTATTATTAAAGCACATTTTATGTTAAAAAATAAAAAAAAATAGATGTGAGAGCTCATATCCATTAACTTGAAGAGGGTTTATCTGGTAAGGGCTCAGTAAGGAGTGCAGGAAGCAGACTGCACTCCACTAAAGCTCAGACTCCACAGATAAACGTTTGAGAGCTCTCTTGAAGACAGAAACCTATCCTCATCCCTTCTGGAAGATTACATAGCTGAAGAGCAGCTGCAAATAGGGCTGTTACTGTCAAAGCAATCATTTTTTTTTTTTCCCCTGAAAATCACCCTTTCTTTATTTACATTTCTAACTTTTCTTTTACAGTGATTTAACAGCATTGCTTCTGATACTGGTATGCTGAAAAATAAATTTAAAGAAAAACTGGAAAAAATCTAAATATTACAAGAAAAACTTACAGTACTTTTTTCTTAAAATATGTCCAGCAGTTTTGCTTACTAATTCAATGCTTACTGAAAGCACAGAGTTTTCTAGAAGAAAAGCTTTTTACTCCCTGCTGCACCAAGAGCCCGAGGAAGCTCCCAGACAGGTCTTGAAGGTCCCAAAAGCTGTTTCAGCCATCAAAAGTAGGATTTTTATCAACTATGTGTTAGAAATCTTTGAGCATGTTAGAGGTGTTCCATATGCATTGATGCCTCTGAAGCTGCACATTATTTACATCAGCTTAAAACTTGATCCATGATTTTCTAACTATTCAGCATGGTTTTCAACTCAGCAGTTGATTTGCCACTCACGGACTATGAGCGTGGGTGGTTAAGAAGACAGAGAGCCACCTTCATGCTTCAAAACACTTTCATTGTAGATACAATCATTAAAAAAATAACTGTTTGGCTAATGCTGAAATCCGATGTATGCTTGTTATACAACTCGAGGGGCAATTTAATCTGAATTTTAAATAAAGGTGTTTTTTTGTGTTTCCATAGTAACTCAAACTCATTTACCAAGATGCCTGATGCACTGTTAGCATTAGACAATTTAACTGTGTTAAAATAAAGTATAATAGTACAATTGAGGAGTAAACTATATGTAAAAGATTATTTTAGTTCCTATGAAATTTCAGCAACTTACTGGAGGCTAAGGAAGGAGAGAGAGGATAGAACAACTTTTCACAAAGGACTGTATTGCTACTTAGTTTAGGACAGCAAATGAATGTAAGAAAGATGCAAAACACAGCCAAGGAGATGGGGACATGAAAATTAGCTAAAACACGTGGTCTGCTATTCCTCTGTGAAATGTGCCAAAGAATCTGAACCAAATGTGAGTGGGTTCCATGGCTCAGCACTGGCTCCTGTGCAAGAGGCAATCTGGATTCAGTCCTAGCAGCATCAGGTGTTTTTTGGAGTTTTCCTACCCAAGTAGGGAAAACTTCAAAATTGCTTCATCTCCAGGTCTCAAGGGATCACAGCTGAAAATGCTGCTTCTCAAGAGCATTTATTTCCCTTCTGAAGAAAGGTTAACACTGATCTTGGATGGAAATAATTCACGAGCACGTGAAAAACAGGGAACATTGCTGTATTTCAGTAAATTTTTCCCAGAGAAGTATCTACATATGAAGTAAGTTAAGACTCATATACATTGTTCTTGTGTGTTTAGTTATGGAAAAAAATAGTCATCTGTAACTTGAATGTCTCATTTAGAATGCCACTTATTATCACTTTCAATGCAACTTAATACTTTTGTGGTTTTGTGTCCCTATAATGTGCTTTATTCTTAAGCTTAGCTTTAACAGAACCAATTTAGCAAGTTTTGCAATTTGTCAGAGGCTGTTTAAACAAGGAAAATATTCTTGGTGCCACTGACTGGCATGCATGGATACAACAAGCTTTACGTGTTTAAAGAGAGGAAGGAGCTAGGATAATGGGTATGAGTTATGTTACACGTGATCCATATGTTCTCTATCACCAAGTGATCTGTGTTTCCTCACTCTCCGCTCCAGAAACTATGGGGAAAGTTATTCAGACAAAAATATCCTGCAGTAGTCATTACAGAAAATGTTGCCTGTGTCTGTTGACCTATGAAAAATGGTTTCCTCACTTACTCTGGAAAGCATCCAGTGTGTTTGTTGGCGGGCATTATTCCGACACATTGCTGGCATGTTGTCACGCTGTCAAACTCTACATGGTGATGACATTTGACCTGTTAAGAATACATAAACAGTATTTAGATTTCAGGCTCGTAATCATGATTTGCTCTGAATCCTAAGAGACAGAATGCCCAGGTGTCCGCATGACACATGGTTTGGGTTTGGTTTCCTACCAGTAACTGAGTCAAATGCCCTCCATGCTCCAAAAGCCTGGGTAATCGTGGGTGCAGCTGGGGTTGGTACACCAAAAGGCTGGTCTGTCACAGGCAGACCTCAGGGTTGTGTGCTTCGTTCTTCGTGTCACAAGGGGCACAATATGGCAACACCTTTACCTTTACGTCCGCCATCTTAAGTAACAAGAGGTACAATATGGCAATTCTGCCACCTCACCATCATAAGGTATAAGGACCACAACATGGCAACCCTTCCACCTCTGCCAACCCTTCCACCTCTACCATCTTAGGTAATAAGGGGCACAATATAGCAACTCCCACCACCTCCACCATCTAAGGTAAAATGTGGCACATCTGGGCCAATCATTCATGTCCACCATCTTAGGTAAAATGTGGCACATAAGGACCACCTCCCATCTCCACCTTCTTAGGTTTAATGTGGCACAACATGGCAGCCCCTTCACCTCTGCCATCTTAGGTAACAGGGTGCACAACATGGCAACCCTTCACCTCCATCTTAGGTAACAAGGGGCACAATATGGCAACCTCTCCACCCACATCATCTTAGGTAAATGGTGGCACATCAGGGCCACCCTCCCATCTCCAGCATTTTAGGTAAAAAGTGGCTCAACATGGCAACCCGTTGACCTCAGCGATGTTAAGTAGTAAGGGGCACAACATGGCAACCCCTCCACATTTGCCATCTTAGGTAACAAGGTGCACAACATGGCAACCCCCACCCCACCTCCGCCATTTTAGGTAACAAGGGGCACAAGATGGCAACTCCCACCACCCCCACCATCTTAGGTAAAAAGCGGCAGATCAGGGCCACCTCCCATCCCCATCATCTTAGGTTAAACATGGCACAACACCGTAACCCTTTGACCTCTGTCATCTTAAGTAATATGAGGCACCACATGGCAAGCCCTCCACATCCGCCATCTTAGGTAATAAGGTACAAAACATAGCAACCCCCCCACCTCCAACATCTTAGGCAACAAGGTGCGTAACATGGCAACCCTTCCACCTCTGGAAGGATGGACATCAGGAGGAGGTTCTTCACCGAGAGGGTGGTTGTGCACTGGGACAGGCTCCCCAGTGAAGTAGTTACTTCACCGAGCCTGTCTGAATTTAAGAAGTTGGACTGTGCACTTAGTCACATGGTCTAAACTTTTGGGTAGACCTGTGCGGTGCCAGGAGTTGGACTTGATGATCCGTCCAACTCCGAATATTCTCTGATTCTCTGATTCTCTGATTCTATGATTCTGATTCTCTGCCACCTTAGGTAACAAGGGGCAAAATATGGCAACCTCTGCACTCCCAACATCTTAGGTACAAAGTGGCACATCAGGGCCACCTGCCATCTCCACCATCTTAGGTTAAACATGGCACAACATGGCAACTCTTCCACCTCCACCATTTTAGGTAACAAGGGGGCACAATATGGCAATTCCCACCACCTCCAACATCTTATGTAGAAGGTGGCACATCAGGCCCACCCCCCCCATCTCTACTATCTTAGGTAACAAGGGGGTACAACATGGCAACCCCCCCACCTCCGCCATTTTAGGTAACAAGGGGCACAAGATGGCAACTCCCACCACCTCCACCATCTTAGGTAAAACGTGGCACATCATGGTCAGCCTTCCATTTATACCATCTTAGGTAAAAAGTGGTACAATATAGCAACCCTTCAACCTCCACCATCTTATGTACTACGGGGCACAACATGGCAACCACCCTACCTCTGCCATCTTAGGTAAAAGGTGGCACATCAGGGCCACTCTCCCCCACACCTCCACTGTTTTAGGTAGCAAGGGGGTACAACGTGGCAGCCCCTGCCACCTGCACGTATTTGGTGTGATAAGCACAGAGGGCGGAAGGCTGGGTCAGTGGGCTCCGTGACACCATGCTTTATAAAGACACAAACGTTGTTCTGTGTCCCCTCTCGCACCACATTGTTCTGTGCTGAGGATGCCTTATGTGGTGTTTGTGAAAATGCTGGCCAAAGGAAGACCCTTGGGCATCTCCATCACCCTCATCAGACACGGGTAAATTTACATGGGAGTGCTTTTGGAAGGGGAGAACGTTTACTCATGGTATGAAATGAAAACAGCTTCTATTCTATACTTTTTTTTTTAAAAAAAAAAAAAAAAATCTCGTATATATTTTAGCCCTGACTGTGCTTCCTGTTACTAAAAATCCTGGTTCTCGCGTACCGAAGACATCACTTTTTAAACGCAGCATCGCTGCCTGTCCCCCTCGCCCCGGAACCACCCGGAGCCGCCGCAGTTGCGCGGCGGCCCTGGAGAGCCCCCGGACGCCGCCCGCCGCGGGCCGGCCGGAAGGCGGAAGTGATGGCGGCGGCGCGGCGGGGCTAGGCGGCGGCGGCGCGGAGCGGAGCGGCGCCCCGGGCCCGACATGGCGGGCGGCGGCGGGGGCTGGCTGCGCCTCTGCTGGCTGCTGGCCGCGCTGGCGGGGCTGGGCGCGCAGGCCAAGGTGAGCGCAGGGGAGCCGCGCGGGGCGGCAGTTGGTAGCGGTTCCCGTAGGGGCGGTGCGCGCCGTGAAGGCCGCGGCGGAGCTGCCGGCGGTGCTGTGTAGGGCGCTGCGATCCTGGCGCCTGGCAAAGGGAGAGCGCCTTGGTTCGTAATAGCAAGACTCTTACCTGCTGTCAGAGCGCCTCTGTGTCTGATTTTTCTCCTTTTTCACGGTAACTTGCTATTCGAGATTTGTGCGGCAAGGCCTGAAACGACTTGGTGTGTAGCGTGGTCAAGGTTTTCCTGCTGACCTACCCGCGTTTGGGGTTACTCTGACTTGATCGTTGGGTATAGGAGTTTATTAACAATATTTCTTCAGGAATTATTTTGTTTCGCTGTCCGGGGTTGCCTTGAACTGAAGATAAGCTAGGTGTAACTGTTGTCTCTTGTTTAAAAGTGTCTGTCATTTTTCACATTTACTTTGCCTTTGTTTGGAATTCCAGTTTTGTACTTTTCTCTCTACTGCACTGTATCCTACTGCCCTTTAAGACAAGAGGACCACAGGTTGTGCTAGCCTGTCAAATAGTTTTCCTTACTAAGCTATTCTTGTTGCAGTCAGCGATGACAGAATTACCCGCAGAAGTTTCTTTGCCAACCCTCACTTGGGATTAATACTCTTTCAAGAATTTCTTGTTTTAAGCTCATCATGATGTACGCTGCTGTCTTCGTAAATTGAATAGTTAAGTGTATCAGCATAAGTAACTTCTAAATGTGTGGATAAAAACAAGAGAAAGCATGATTCTTCTTGTGAAGAATGTATTGTATTTGCTGTCAAAAATGTGTTATTTGACAAATTGTTACGTTTGTTACTTCTGTGTCAGTAACTGTGAAAGGCAGCTATTAAAGATGAAAGAAATCCTGAGTTAGACTATTCAAAGATACCTGCAAGTACTTTGTGTTGAACATTTCATGTATTTCATAAACATAATGCTTGCTGTGCTCTGTCCTATTGTTCTGCATATGATGATTTGGTCTAAGCATGTTGTTTTCTTTACAGAATTCTGAGGATGTCCGTTGTAAATGCATCTGCCCTCCTTACAAAGACCATTCGGGACATATATACAACAAAAATGTTTCACAGAAAGACTGGTGAGTTTGTGGTCAGAAATTATAAAGAATTTTAGTGGTTAAAGATGTGTTCTGCTGTGATTGTATGTCAGCATCCTGTAGTGATGCCAGGAGAAATTACATTTCTTGCCTAACATACTGAGCCTTAACATTTAAAAGTATTCTGGAATTCAGCCGTAGCAAGGGACAAGGCTTGAAATCCTAATTTTTCTCTGTCTTCTATTTTGATTCGCTTGTTTACATTCCTGTTTATTTATCGTAGGAGGGAAAAGGGGTGTTTTAATTTGAGTTCGGTGATGAGAAATTGCATTGTGGTGAGGAAGCATGTGCATGGAACTAGGACTCAGAAGCATTCTCTCTTCTTTCCTCTTGAAACCTGTACTATCATACAGGGATTGTTTTGGAGGTTTGTTCCTTGGAGTCACAGCCAAAGAATGCAGTTATATGAGATGGCCTGAGCCATCTAATAGCCCATGTTTCCTGCGAGAAAGAGAAGTACTGCTTTTCTGTGTCACAACAATGTGCTCTATTTTAGTGTTTAGGCCAGCTATGGCATTTACCAGACCTCTTTGAGCATGGCCAGGATTGAGGGGCTGGGGAAAAAAGAGGGTGACAGTCATTTATAACAGCATATTTTGAAGTTGCATTAATGTTTGACGTACTCGGGAATTCTTGTATCAACCTATAAAAATGAGAGATACATTTTGATTTGTTTACTCTTCTTCAGAAACTTCAAGAATGAATAAACGACTTTTCAGTCTGTTGAGTAGCAGAGGGTTAGCAACTTGCTTATGAAATTTTCATGCCCCTTAGTAGTCCTGCTGAAATAGTTAGGAATAAAGTTAGTGATACAAACGTGTACAGAGCCATGCCTTAACTTACTAAATTACTTACAGAAGAATTGTAAGAAACATCGATGTAAATTTCAATCTAACCTAATGAACATAAATGTACTGTCTAGTCTGAAGTATTCCTTTGTCCCAAATGATTACCTTAACAACGTTAGGCCTACTATGACAAATTAAGTTGCAATAATGAGACATACCGAGAGAATTGCATCTGCAGCAGGCATTTCAGAGCAGCACCATTACTGGTTTTATTGTTTATTACTCCTCTGCAAATGGAAATAGATTTTTTTTTTTTCCACTGGGTATTGTTAGCGTTTGTCTTACTAGCAGAAAAGACCCCGTTTCCCTTTAAATCAAGATTGGCAGTGACTGAAGGAAAAGGTACCTTTGAACTCTTCACTAATTTTATGGTGACAGATACTGATGCTTACAGAATCTCAGAAATCTATTTTCCTATCTTAAATCTCATTTTGTTGAGATGATTTCTTAAGAGACCACCTGGTAACATTTTATGGTTTTGGTCCTCTATTTGAGATGCCTTCTCGCTACTTTTAAAAGGCTTGATTGGTGGTTCGTGAGCAATGAGATTGACAAATTTGGTGCTATACTTGGGCTTCTGCATCTTGCAAGTGACGTGTTACTGTGTAGAACAGGGTGGTTTACACCATCCTTCAGGCATTTAGATCAGTCACTAAAGACACAAGAGCCAGATCAATTTTTAGTGTCTCTGTGAATTATGTACAGTATGATGACTGCTTACTGCCTGCTTGTCCAGACATAAAAGAAACAATGTTGAACCTGGAGCCTGCATCATGATATTCTTACTTAGGTGTTTCATTTCTTTCAGTGGAGTTGTCTGTTCTTCACAGACTAGCAAACAGGGCGTTGTGCTCCCATCAGTATGGGCTGACGGTGCTCTGGCACCAATAAAAGCATTCACCATTCTAGCCATGGAACTATTTCAGGCAATCCAGTCCTGATGAATGATGCACTAGAAAAGTGTAGTGATGTGTTTGCGAGTAGGTGGTATTGAGTTAAATAACCAATGTGTTGGCATTTCATGTACCAGAGGCTGACTGCCATGGTAGTCAGGAACGTGGTGGGAGGGAAGACACCCTGCCTACTAGTTGGATCAACTGGAAATGTGAGCAGAAGCTGCACTTCTGACTAGCCTAGCCTCCTTGATGCTGTTACTTTGCGTACAGGGGAGAATGTGATAAAGCAGAGGCAATTGAGTGGGATCATCCTTTAGAAAAGGAGCAGCCTTTTCCACTTGAAACACTGAACTAGAGAAAAAACTTGCTGATGCTAATATATGATATATTGACAGTAACAAACTTCCCACTGTACCTAAGCAAGATGCAGGCTTTATTCCATACTTAAGCAGCATATTGATGTAAACTTTCAGTCTCATGAGATCATAACTTGTATTTTTTGGTTTTACATCCTAAGTACTGCACTCCTTCACAGAGGAGATTGTAATTCTAATGACAAATAAAAGGAAAAAATAACCCCACCAGTTCTTTCCAGGGATTGTGACATGACACTCAACAGTTTTAGTTATGAAGAAGAAATACAAACAAAACTGAAGGCAGGAACTGGTATCTGGTCATGTGGATTTGCAGCATTTTAATTTAGCCCAGTGCAGTGTTAAATCATAGGCTGCTGCTGTCGTATCAGGCATTTTGTTTCATTACCTGCTTCTGACACTGCTAACATTGAGTCGACAGGGATGAAAGCGAAACATGCTTTTGTTCCCTAAGTGCTCTGCGGAGAGCCTAGAATATTAACTGAACAACCAACCTGAGTCATCAAAAAGATCAAAATTGTAAGTTACTGGTGGAAGGAGTTGTCTCATGGCAACTGGATTTTCGTGCTGTGGTATAGAATGTCTGTAATATTGTCAACCACACTTTTTGGCATGAGAAATGTCTTATATTTTGTAATCTTTAAGTCAAAGTAGATTTTCCCATACAGTTCCCGTGCTTAAAACTGAATGCTATTTATTCAGTATCTCGTTGCTTAAAGAAACAACTCATCTGACAATGAATCTTATTTAATGCCTGTAAGACCCAGTGTTAAGAAAAAAGAGCTTCTGTTCATGCACACCAAGGAGAGGTTAATCTTCTTTCAGATACTGGAAGACCAGAATAAAGCTCTTTAAGTATGAAGAAGAAGAGTGCATAATAGTTGGAATTTACTTTAATCTGAGATGTCAGTGTCAAATGATGCATGTGTGCTGGGATTCTAATCCTTGGATTTGATATGCTGACAGCTTTATTTCCAGTCAAAATATTGTGTTTAGTTAGAAGGATCGTAAAAACTTGTTTAGCAACTTGTCAATAACTGAATTTCTTGTTTAAGTAAAATAAGAGCAGAGGAATGATTTAAAAAAAAATCTTGAATATCTATAATTTAGAACAGCTGTACTTAAGCAAAAGTGAATTCTCAGCCAATGTAACGGGTCTGCACGGATCTGAAGATGTGAGAACTGCCTACATAGGGACAAAATAAGG
Source organism: Stictonetta naevosa (assembly GCA_011074415.1). Lineage (NCBI taxonomy): Eukaryota > Metazoa > Chordata > Aves > Anseriformes > Anatidae > Stictonetta > Stictonetta naevosa. The sequence goes on along the minus strand of CM021701.1, from coordinate 61,396,728 downwards.
TAAAACCAACTCAGAAATGACTGAGCAGTTCCTGTCTTTCTTCAGTGATTGTCTTCATGTGGTTGAGCCTATGCCTGTCCCTGGACCTGATGTAGAAGCATATTGTTTACGTTGTGAATGCAAATATGAAGAGAGAAGCTCTGTCACAATTAAGGTAAACAATGTCATTCTGTTGGTATATGTTAAATCCTTTAGCTGATTAGTAAACATATCTATGGTCTTTTACAGAAACACCCTTTATGAAAGGAAAACTTTCCTAAAGCAGTCTAAGGTTTATTTATTTTTTCTTGATAGTTGCTCATGATTTGTTTTGAGCAATAACAATAATATCAAGCTATAGCAGAAGGAGTAGGCTCACAAACCTTTATCAAAGATCTCCAGTTTTTAAATTAAGCTTTATACCTCGATGGAGTTCTGAGTGTTCTAGGGTATTTTGTCAAGCTTTGCACTTTATATTTTTGTTACTGTTTTAGAGGGTCTCTTATTATTCAGCTATCTTGCTTGATAAAATTTCCTTTCTATCTTGGCAAGCTACAAAGAGCAAAATCAATCATGTTTGCTCTAGCAGGGAATTTCTTTATTCACATTCTCATCCTTCTAGAACTATTGAGCCTTAGTCTGGGTGAATACATTATGTACTGCATCTTTTCTTCTATTATATTATTTCTTTTTGGTATTCTAGAATTTTGTTGCTTTTTCTCCTTACCTTTTTTCTTACTGGCCTCTGTGACTGCAGTCTAACCCTGCAGATGCGTACTAGAGAATGGAGACCATGCAGGAACCCCTAAATTTGTGACCCTAGTTTAATGCCCCTTATGAACAGTGGTCTGATTAAGGTGAGATAACACCAAATTATTTTAAGAGTGATAACGCAGGATTTTAGCAAGGCCTCATTAAGAGAAACTTTATTTCAAACTAATTTATCTGTCTGTCCCAAAACTGTAATGCCAATTTAATAAATTGATGGCTCTTCTCTGTTCATGGGTTTCAAGTCATCTGGTGACACCACTAAAGGCCAACGGGCTCATCACAAGCTTTGTCTGTACTGTTCCTTCAGTCCTTGCAGCCTATTGAGAGATTGTGGAGGTAATGGCACAACTCTGGCACAAATTGTGTTTGTGTTGTGCAGGTTACAATCATCATATACCTGTCTATTTTGGGCCTACTTCTTCTGTACATGGTGTACCTTACGCTGGTGGAACCTATACTGAAGAGACGTCTCTTTGGACATTCACAGCTCATTCAGAGTGATGAAGACATTGGGGTGAGTTCACCTGACTGCTTGTATATTTGGGTTAATGTAAATATTGGAATGATTAATTGTTACATAACTGTTTGGGGTGAACAGCTTTTTTTGCATGGCACTATAAATTCCCTTTCCTGAAGGGAGAGGATGGTCTTCACAGGGGTCAGAAATCTGTATGATGACTGTGGAAGCTACTATTTCATTTTTCACTGGGCTAAAAAGTAGTCACGAGGACTGCGTTTGTTAGCCTGCCTCTATACACAGATTCTGTCCTAACTGAAGGAACGGAAGAATGGAAGTAAGGTCATATAGGAGGTATGAATTGTGGTATGTTGATGATCAATACAGTTTTCCTAGAGATCAGATTTTATACAAATTGGTTACAAAAGCAAAGTATACGCTGAGGGGTTACACTGAGCGGTTACATCTTCTGTTGCTCTGGTTTGGATTTGTTGATGCTAAAAATTCAATAAGGAATAATTGTAACGAAGGAATCTAGTGACTGATGCTGAAATAATTTCGCATTACAACTGAAAACTAGAATGTGGTAATACATCCTCACAGATCAGAGCAGCCTTTTTCATGAGGAAAAGGAGAGCATTCCATCAGTGGCAAATGAGAGGGCATAGTCTTCTGTCTCTTACTGTCCTTCCCCATCTTCAGCACACTGTTTTTGGCTTCAAATAAAAAGAGAACAAAATTTTCTTTAGTACCACTGCAGGAAGGGAGTGCAAGAACTTATGAAACTTTGTGTTGGAAACTGTGAGACGCTTTAGTATGGGGAAGACTGGTGTGAGTAGGTTATTTTTGTTTTGAAGAGGGACTTAGAGTATTATGAAAATACAGACTATCGCTCTCTAACTGTATGTAGTTCTATGAAGCTGTTGAATCAGCATGCTTGGGAAAGTTATTGCCATAAAGTAATGTGGGGAAAAATATTCTAAACAGCAGCGGTTGGTGGTTAAACGTCAGTGTTGAACCACATGAAATGCTAAAACAGTGCTGAAGTCTCAGCATCAATGTACTTTTTATACTGAGCCCTTAAGCAGCACTGTTTCTACTGGTAAAGTACACATCAGATGTGGCATAACCTTCGAAAAAATGTCTGAGACCAAACCCAGTCTATGAAACAGGAAGACTTTCCATCTGCTTAACCTAAGTCTTTCAGCAGACATGAGCACTTCATAGTAAGCACTGTTGAAATAAATGTGAGCTAAGAAAGATTAGCATTTATTAGTGTCTTACAATAGAATCCTTAAGGATGTTTGACACTCCTTCAACATAATAGCCTGTATTAGCTCTGCCACCTTTATGTGCTTTGATTTCACAACAAAAATATGTGATTACCCAAACTTCACCTAATGTTTTTTGAACTAGAGCTTATTCTGACAGAGGTATACTATTGTTACTGTGTCCCACTGTTTCTGCACTTCCCCATGTATTACATGGAGACGTGCTCTGTATGCGTTGACATCTTAATATTTTCCCAGTCACTTGTAGGAGGTTGTTAGCATTTTTTTGGAAAGGAGAGGTGTGAATGAGCCTTTTTTCTGCCTGCATCCATACAGAAGCTTGGGCAGATTCCTATTTGAATTAAATGAACATGTGCTGTATGTTATATCTGAAACAAATTATTTTTATTTTATACCTTAGATAAAGTATTTTATACCTCTAAATCTGGGCTAGAATTCTGAGTGAAGGTGGAGGGAGGACACGAAATAAATCCAGTGGCAGAGCTCATGTTAACTGCAGAATGAAATTATCTTGAATTCTGGATCCATCTTAATTTTATGTTTTGCTGTAATTTACTGTGACTCTTAAGTGTGCTTGTGGAGTCACTAGTACTTATAACTGCAGCAGTGCTTGGAACAAAAAGCACTTTTAACCTTCTTGCTTAGTTCATGTTACTCGTTTCACATCATCCCATCTGTGACAGTGCATGTGAAATAAGTGAAGGTCATTCATGGCTTAGCCCTTTCCTGGCCTTTCCTCTTGCAAGTTCTTCAAATATTCATCCTTGTCTTGCTCTGGAAATATCACCTGCATTGATTTTGTTGCTCAATTTTGAGCTAATGTGCTTGCTTTTTCTTATTGCCTGTTGGTGGCAGTGGCAAATAGTAAAAAAACTAGTAAAAAAAAAACCTCACTTTGAGAGACCTCTTTGCTTTCAAATTCTTTTTTCCTCATGTTTTTTTTTTTTTTTTTCATAGAAATTGACAGTAGCTAGCCTTTGAGCTGAGATCCTTATTAGACGAGCCAGTACCATCTAGCTTATTGAATTCTCTCCCTTCCTCTGTCTATTTTATGGTGGAAGTGTGTTGTTCTTGTGATTTTGTTTCCCTGTGAATGAAGTGATCTCTAATTTTTAAATTTACCGTTCTAGGTAACCATTCCAGCTGCATAATCTCTTACGTAAGGTCATAGCTCTTTGGGTCAGGGATCGTCTCTTGCTCTGTTTCTGTGTATTTCCTAGCCCAGAGAGGCCTCTGTGTGGCTCAGGGACTTGTAGATGTTAGTTTAATGGATAATCTTTGTACTGCTAAGAATTATCACTGAGCTACTCTGCGCAGAATCATGTCACAAATACAGTATCCATTCATGCAAACATCTTCAGAAGCATACTGGAACAACAACAACAACAACAAAAATTATATGAGGTTTATATGCACCAAAGGGTAATCAGTTATTTAACATGGGACAGTTATTTTTTTCATTATGCATTGTATACATGATGCTTTCTGACATAGCTTTAGAACCATGACTTTGTCCAAAACATCTTGACAACCAAATAAGTTCAATTCCAACTCTTACTATTTATAACCTGATTTTATTTACTAGTAGAAAATACATCTTTGCAGGTACTGTTGGAAAACAGAGAGAGTAAATATTAAACAAGCCCTCAGTTATTGTTGAGCTCTGTCACTTAAACAGCTGTATTTACACTTTACTTTTGGACAGCTTGGTACAATGGCTTTAGTTTGGTAAACACTGGAGTGTGTTGGTTTTACATAGGATCTTTGTGTGAACATCGTGAACCGCCTTACAGTAACAGGCCGAGAAGTGGCAGTGAGCTGATGGTCTAATTCACCATTAAAGTGAAGTTAAGTGAAGTGCTTTCATGACATTAACAGGAGGTTCCCGCATCTGGGTCTGTTCTAGATTTCTGTCCCCAACAGCTAATAATGGATGCAAGACTGATTTGACTGTGCAATGAAGAAATCCGTGGATGTTACTTTGAATGAAATGTCGAAGAAGAGTTTTAACTACAAAAACTTGCTTTGTCATCATGGCTGACTAGCTGGTTAAAATAGCTTGTTTTACCTTAAAAAACAAAGCAAAAAACACCCACAAAATAAAACCTTCAGTTTCATTGCTCATTGGAATTGCTGAGGTCTAACTAATGATTTTTGTCATTCCAGGATCACCAGCCTTTTGCAAATGCTCATGATGTGCTGGCTCGTTCTCGGAGCCGCGCCAATGTATTGAACAAAGTGGAATATGCCCAACAGCGCTGGAAGTTGCAGGTCCAAGAGCAACGCAAATCTGTTTTTGACCGTCATGTTGTGCTGAGTTAATTGTCTCTCAGTAGTAACTCCAAGGAAGTAAAGCAGACTAATTGAAAGAACTGACTTACGTCTTCCTGATCCTACCACTTCAAAGGGGTTTTCATAAATGGTTCGTTACCGATTTGAAAAAATAAAAATAGTGCTTAAACTTTGAAAGAATGTACTGGAGTGGAAGCAAAGTTAATCAGAAGCTGAAAACCTTTACATTTTCAAATGGCTCTTACTGATAAAACTGAAAAGAAAACAAACCCTGAGGTAGCTTTGTTTGCCACTGTGGTACCTTATTCACAGTTGTGACTTTATGGTGATTTTTAACTATATATTTCTCTCTACTACTTACGTGGTTAAAAAGTACCTGGGAAGACAGTTACTACTTACAACTCACTAATCACTTTATGTAAAGACCTTTTGTAAATATATTTTTTCTGCTGACTAATGCTAGGTACTAGAAATCTAAATCTTGCAGTGTAGTTTTCACATCAGAGAATGAACTCCTGATTGGTTGTATTCATCATTTGGTTTCTTGCACTCATACTTTCAAGATGCTTGTATGTCAAATGATGTTTGCAGATTTAAGGCAAAGCTTAAATGGACACTGACTCTTTGAGCTGCATACTTGAATTACTGTGATGTAGATAAACTCAAATGCAGTGCACATCAAGACAGTGTTGGCATTTTGTTCTATTTTGCTTTAATAGTTTAATATATTGTATGTGTATGGTCTCTTTAAATCAATCTTCTCCCTTTCTTTTCATGGGTAAAGTCTCAGGAGATATATGATGAAATATTTATTATAAAAATCTTTATGCGTTTGGATTGATGGTGTAAGGCACGTACTTTCTTGAGCACCTGTCATCTTGGGAGTTAGGTGTATTTTTTTATCTGTGATTCTGTACTCATTTCTCTTAAGAGGTATACAGTTGCTAGATGACTAACTTTCATATATCCCCTTTGGAATGTAACAATTAAAATGGATTTTTGAAAAACAGATGCACATTATCTGTATGTCATCATTTTTCTCCCTCATTACCCTGCATGTAGGTTCCACATATAACAGCACTTACCTGAAAATGCTTCAAAGTAGGAATATGAACTTATTTAGTGCTTAGATAAGGGAAGTGGCTCACCAAATTGCTAATTGAAAGAAGTTTTTAATTCCTGGCTCAAATTTAGCTAGGCATGTGTAGCTATGCTATTGTATTATAACAATTTTCATTTCCAGTGTTGAAGGAAATGGTAACATGGAACAGTGTTACATATTGCCAGGTACAGTTTCGGCTTTCTTAATTGACAGACACGGGAACAGAGTAGCGTGGAAAATAGATTACTTGTATATGTAACTCAAGGGTAGAAATGTAGTTGCCCCATAACAACATTTGCATCGACTACAGCTCTTTCGCAGATTCACTAAGGGAATTTCCCAAAATTACAGTTATAATGAAGATTAAACTTGAGGGTATTAAGCTAACTGTGAGTTCTCACCTCTAATCTGGAGACAAATCCATCACAAATTTCTTTTAAATAAGTGCTTGTTTTCTCTACTTAAAGGGGAAGCTATGAAAATGTGTGTTTATGCGTTGACATTCTAGCTAAAATGTAATACTTGTAAATGTAAAACTTAGGTAGTGATGTTAACATAAGATAATACCCGCTTGAAAGAGCTGTAGGCAAAAGTGCTGTGAAACATCTTTGTCTGGGCTTTCTGACTCCTGACTTTTGCCTGGAGAGTAATAACAAAGGCCAGTGCAGCGCATTGCTCTTCCCTTTTAACCCCCAAGAGGGTATCTGAGCAGTTTCTTTGCCCCAGAGAGCATAAAAATGTGGGAATAAGGGCTAATACTTGGGCTCAGTGTTGAGGGCTTGAGTTTAAAAAGCAGAAGAGTACTTAAAAGTGCTTGAAATAAAGCAGATCTTGTGAGATGACCATAAAATGTAGTATTAATTTAATCCATACCCTTACTGAAATTTCTGTGTTTGTTGTAATGGTAAGTATTTAACTAAATTCTAGCTGATTGTTATAATTAGACAGTAATGTGTGATATTCCAATAAATGAAAATACTACTTCAGTAAACTGCAACGGTGTGCATATAGGAAGTGAACAAAGTACATTCCTCTTTTACTTTTTCAAGTGATCCTGTTTTGTTCAATACAGTTTCAAAATTCCTAGTCCCTAGTGCCAAGTCTTGTTGTCATCATAGCTATGGTGTGGGTGGACAAGACAAACCAGAAATGAGCAGATCTAACTGTAAGCTACTTTGCATATTGTCAATTGGCTATAAATTGCAGGAGTCGTCCACTCAGCGGAACAAGCTTTGTAATTCAGGTAAGAGACTTGCATATTGCTGTATGTAGCAACAGATCTTCACTGAATATCACTGTTTCTGTAAATCACTTCTACCAGCTAGTCAGTAACAGTGCTTCTGTAGCTTTCTAATGAGTTGTATTTAATATGATCACTTATTACATTCTTATATCGAAAACTGAAATGTTAACTTTTTTTTTCAGGTATTATTCATCAGCCTTAAAATTAGCACGTCTTATTTCCTTGGATTTTACTTTCATCTGAAGATCGGTGAGTCTCTAGTCTAATTGGAAGATGATTTTAATACCTGAGTTTTGCACTATGTGCAGACAGTAAGTCAACAGATAACTGTTTTATTTAATGCTATTATACAGCAGAAGTGTCACTGCTAGCAACAAATGCTGCAAGTATCTCACCATGAGGGGCTGTGTCGGTTTTGCGTTTTTGCTGTATAGTTGTTTTCCTGTAAATGTTTTTTTTGTGATGTGACGGGCTTTTTCATTCTGACAATGTTTTTAAGTTGCTACAGTACAAAATTTTTAAGAGTAACTCAACTTGTGTTAGTAGAAAAGGGAAAGGTGACTGTCTACTGCTTTCATTTTATGAGTGTATATATTAGTCTCTGATCTTTCAGCATGTTTATTAATTTAAAATGAATCTGTGCATGTTATCAGCCTACCTACAGAAATACCTGTTTAAGATGCATGTGACTTTCTGTCTTGTCTAACAGCGTGCTATAAATGAATTCTTAACTCACAGCATTTCTGTAGTGAGATCCATCTTCATTAGAAAAACAGATGACAATGAATACAGATGTATTTTGATGGAGTATGTTGTTAGAATAGGTTCATGAGCGAAAATTCCCTATTAAAAGTGGCAGGTGTGAAATTATTAGAAAACATTAAAATATCTCTGTATCCTTGTGAAGGATGAAGAGAATCCAAATAATGTTCCAGAACTGTGGTCTGAGCATTGGAAGGTTTGCAAGGTTTTTGTGAGTAGTGGAATCTAGATGTTTTAGTAACCTAGTTAATGTTCATGTGTTTTTTCTGTTACAGTGTAACATGACCTAACTGTTTCAGAAAGCGATGTATAGATGAGGAAGAGGATAGCAAATAAAGAGCATTTTTGGATAGGCTTGTGTTGGCAAGTACTGCTTGCAGTCAGTGAGGATGAATCATAATAAATCTCTAAACTTTTTCCAGAACTTTTATGAAGAGTGGATTTAATACATGACAGACATAAAATTAAGATTGAGATCCCTCCTTCCCTGATAAGTTTTGTGTCTAGTCAAGATAGTACAGTGAGTGAGACATCAGCTGAATAGAGACGAAAACTATTTTGTCTTTGAAAGCTTTTTGGTGTGGGTGGGCTGTCTGCTACAGGAATTATCAACAGAACTTTTTTAAGGAGGATTGGGTGGAGAGAATGCCTTCGATGTTGGCCTGGTTTGTCTGTTGTCTGTAAATATGTAAGTTTTGGTGGATTCGAAGCAAGCTAGACTTACATGGGGTTCATAAAGGTAGATCTTTATTTCTAAAGCTGAGAGGAAAGGAGACTGCTGTGTCCTTTAGGAAGTTTTAGTGGCCTTTTTTCTTAAAATCTTAAAATTACTGAGTGTTGGTAAGTCCAGGTGAGTAGTTTTTTCTCTTGTTCAGTATGAGTTGTTTAAACTGTTGTGTAATTATGCACTTCCAGGTTAAATGCAGAACCTGATGGATGGCAAAAGCTACTGTAACGTCATGGACAAGTTGTCCATCTGTACTGACACTCAGTGCATACAGCTCACTAGGCCTTTCTGTGCAGACCCATTGGTCACATTTCATGTGTACCCAGAAACAGCAAACCAGGTCACTTGCTCTGAAGATCTGTCATTCTTTCCTTTCATGTCTGAGCATCTCATCACGGAGAACTTCTACAGTGAGCCGTGCGGCTTTTCCTACCAAGTGCCCCATTCCAGTTGCAACAGAAGTGAGTACTCCTGTGGGCCAGCTTTCATCAGAAAGAGGAATGAGAGGGAAAGACAGAGGGTTAAATGTGTCAATGAAGGCTACGCTAAACTGAGGCATCACCTACCTAAGGAATACATAGAGAAACGGCTTAGCAAAGTAGAGACGCTCCGTGCTGCAATAAAATACATTAGCTACCTGCAGTCTGTTCTGTGCAGTGATTCTGTGGCGGCAGAAAAGAATGTCATCGAGCCAAGTCAAGCACCTAAAACAATTAACAAATAAAACCAGTGTTTGAAGACTATCTAAACTGTTCCTAACCAAGCAAAAGATACCCTGTCTTGGAACCTGATAGTTACTACTGTAATTGCTAATTAAATGAACCTTCCTGGAGCATCTAGGAGCAGATCGTAATACACATCAGTATCAACCCACAGAAAGGAGTTTTAATTTCGTGGATACCAACTGCACTCAGAGTTGAAAAATCTCATCTGAATGGCCTAAGATAATTCATGGAAATGGGAAAAAACATCTAAATTGTTACCAATGCAAAAATATACATGTGAAGTAATAGTACGTATTGTCACAGACTGCATGCTTTAAAATAAAATACAGTCTTTCCACTGATGAGACTGAGATTCCTTTCATTTTCTATAATGTTACTGGTTTGCTCTCACATGCACCTCGAAAGGATTTTTCTCTAATTGCCAGTGTTTCTCTTACAAAGCAAGGAGGTCTTTTTAAAGGTTCCCAGGAATGTTGTTAGAAGCCATTAGAAAGGATAACTTGTTTTAAAAGAATAACTTAGTCTTTCTCTGTCCCCCGGTCTCTTTCTCTGTATTATTTGGTGTTTTCAACTAATTGGTCTAGAACGGATTTATGTGAAGATGGTGATTATCTTGTAATTAGCAAAGCGTTCTTAACGTTTGCTGTATGTCAGGGAGTTGTACTGATACTAACAATTCAGCTGGCAGCACGAGAGCTGTTCATCTCTGGGTTCAGCAGAACACAGAGAAAATGGTACAGACTTTGTAAGTGCTGTCAGTATCCTTGTCCTTAATTGCAGTCATCTCCTCTGTTCTCATGTTTTAATAGCAGCTAATTCAAAAATGTCTACTAAATGCAATTAATTATGTCTCTGTGGAGCATGGTGGGAAATACTGGCACAAGGTGTTAATGTTTCTAAAGGAGAAAATAAAGGTTAGGGATCACAGTAGAGATTAGCAGGAAGATCTCTGCATCATACTTTGGTGTTTTTTGATATGTGCTTTGCAGGAAAAGGAGAGAATTCACTAATTCTTCCCCTTAACTGTGAAAAGGAAAAGTTTGTAAAAGTGATTTGATCTCAGTTTGTCTCAGTTTCAGCCCTTCTGTCCTCATTTCAAACCAGTATATTTGTCATATCCCGTGGTGGTTTCTCCGAGTCTGATCTGTAGCTTTGTATGATGTGATTTTTTTTGCCATATAATAGTACACAAAAAGACTGGAGGGCACTTTGCCCTTCTATAATCCCTTCTCTGCCCCTGCAGGCTTTCATTGCAGTATCTAGATCAGCAGAACTGCGTTTAGGAGTACAAAGTTGAGCAAATAAGTGGCAGACAAATGGTTAGCTCTGTAGTTGGGTTGCGGCTGTTTTTAGCTGGTCAGGTCAGGACGTCAGTTCCTGGTGGTAACGACGCTGGCAACCTTCTTAGCAACTGGAAAACGCTGGCAGCAAATGTTTCTTGCATCGACCAGGGAAAAGGGCAAGGTTTGTGCATCGGGACTAAATTCAAATTGACACGACTGTGTTACCAGTAGCTGGTAAGTTTGAAACACTGCTGGGTTCAAGTTCCTGGAACTGTCCAGGAAATCTCATAGAACACAACACAATTGCCTTTGTACATAAATTGGGGACCTGGTTCTCCTCAGCAGTGACAGCTCTGAGAAGCGTTACAATGGGCTTTAACGTCGAAGCGGTATTTGTGTTTCTTTGGAAAATATTACTGACTCCAGTTGGCTTTGTCTTATAATAGGGCAGCTTGTGTAGTTGTGAAATATGTGAGTATAATGTGTTGATTTGCTCTTCTAGAGACACATTTGCAGCAGTTAATCTACTTTGTGCGGGTTTTGAAATGATACATAATAAGAGTTTGTAGAAACTGCCAAAAAGCGTTCTCTGTTCATATCTCTCTCAATAACATTTAAATATTTTTCTAAGTGCCTGATATGAAAGCCTAAACTGTATTTTATAAGGGAAATTAGGTACTCCAAGTTTATATATCCCTGACTTTCCATTGCAGATTTTACCCTCAGCATGCGGAAAGTTTCTAAGCCAAAAAAAAAAAAAGGCAAAAACGAACCTTGTCTAATAAATCTCAGATTATCAGAGAGAGCATCACGTCATGTATCTCACTGTGACAGCCTCTGAATCGTTATCGCTTGTCAAATCTAAGCATCTCATTCTTTCTCATGGCAAGCCATAATCCTGCTGTTATAAAACATGACAGGACAGCTGAAAGATCAAAATATTTCCTCTTCATACATCACTATAAATAAAGCAAGTAACAGGCAACTGTATTCTAGCATTACATTCAAAAGCTGTCAGGGCTGCTTGACTGCGAAACCTTCAGCTGTGGTTTCTGTTTTAGCTTGTGCGGTAGGGAAGGTTTGGCTGTGTCTGTGCACAAGGAAGCTTTGAAGGAGAGTGTAGGTGTAAGAAAACAGCAAAATGACAGAGGGGAACAAAAGCTGCAGGTAGGTGAGGACGTTGTTTTCCTTGCGGTTTTCACAGCATTGCTAGTTTCCCTGGATGTTTGTGTCCCTTTATCGGGTAGGGGATTGAGTGACTAAATACCACAGAGATCAGTAATAAGGGGTCATCTGATCAAACACCAGACCGGATACTTTGAGTTCTTTTTTTTTGTGTGGTAATAATTCATAAAAATGACTGAGTTCTTAACATACACCAGAAAACATTTGCTTGGGGTTGGAAAATGCAAATATATTGTCTCTACTCAGTTACCAACAGATCATGATTCAGCCTTGCAGGTAGCTGCTTTTCCACGAATGGCTCATTCAAAAGGGTTCCAGCCTGCGGATCACAGATCCTGCAGTGTGATGCCAGCTCTGGACAAATTCCCGTGCTTCAGTGTCATCCCTACCGTCAATCCCTGCTGTAGGAGCTCTTTTGCAGTGCATCCCACCTGGGTCACCAAGCCCCCTGCCCCCCAGAGGTAAAATTAAGTTCTTGTTTCAGTCTGTGATTCGTTCTTCTTTTGTGATCTTTAAACAGGTTGGAATGTGTCAGGTTAATACATCAGCAACTTCAACATCATTTGTGTTTTCCCCTCCCTTGTGCTGGCAGTCTTTAGATGGTATTAACTGAAATGGTTTGCTGCTCTGGGAGATTTTGGAAAGCAAAGCCTGGAGTAAAACTGCTATCAAAGAAACAGACCTTTAACATTATCTGGATAAATAAAAGCATTTTGCATTAGCAGTGATCTTCTGTGAAATGGTTCTAATGCTTTGTGACAGGGAATTATTTTTCCTGCTTTGAACTTAAATCTGTCATCAGCCAGCAGAATTACTTTTCTGCTTTTTCTGTTGTTTCTTGGATTCCCCAGGACAAACTACAGTGCTCTTGAGTACATCTGAACTGTGTTTCACGCTGGAGAAGTATGCTTTCTCTTGCCTGATCTTAAGAGCCATGCAAACAGCAAAGCTGCTAGTGCAGGTTATTCTAGCCCAGCATATTTCTAGCTCCCTTCCTCTAAATCCCAAATCAAAGAGAATTGGGTAAGTCAGGCACTTTTTTTTTTTCCAAGAGTGAGGTTTTTCTCAGCACAGGCAAGTTTTCTGTTTCCTTCCACACGCTTGGACCTATGAGAGTGTTAAAAAATGAGGTGCAGTGATCCAGTTCTTACAAGATTTCTTTTTCCTGACCTACAGTAGCTGTTTTCTCTCACTGCTGACCCATTTCCTTTCATTCAAGGTGCCAGTGGATTAACCACTGCCTCCCATCCCCTGGCCCAGCATGGAGGAGGCTGAGCACATCAGGGAGATCAGCGGGCTTAGACAGGAATGTCCCTGTTCTGGTGAGAGGGGAACAGGATGGATTTTATTATCGTGGTACAGTAAAAGAGGAGATGGAGGTGAGTGACAATTGCTGTGCTGTGGTCATGTGGGTATGTGCAATTGGGTGCGCGCTGTCAGAGTCAAATCTGTTCACCTGCAGGAAGCAGCCAGGCCATCTGTTGAACTCCGACGAGTTGGGTGAAGTCAGTGTGACTGCAGCACACCCCTCTGTGTGTGGCAAAGACCAGTCTTGTCTTGGCACACCACCTGGGTTTTGCGTAGCCATTCTGTTCCATTTCAGCTGCTGCGTGAATTAGAGAACAGATCACAGGATCAGCTTATGCTCATGATTATGCTGATTCATGAAGCTCCTAATACGCATGATTCCAGGCTGTCCTCATCTGCTGCATTTGTGGCATGCTGGCTGAGCGTTTTGCATGCAGTAAGGCCTCAGACATCAGTAATACTGATGGTGATCAGATCCTTGCGCTGCTCAGCATCCTTTACCAAGCCTGTTTCTAGAAGTGATCAGAGTTGGGTCAGGGATCATCATCTTGTACAGAAGATGGGTGCCCACCCACCTTTGTACACAGACAAGCAGCTGCTTGTGCCAGGGAGGCTGCTGTATGTCTGAAGAGGTCCCAAATACGTTGCTTTCTCAGACTTCATAAAGGTCTCACGTGCCTTCACCAGGTGAGTTGTACCAGGTGTGCTGGGAGTCTTGGCCCATCACGTTGCTCCAATGCAAAGTGTACTGTAGGGGTTGGATGTAGTGCTGTTCCCCTTCCTACCTTCTGAGCCTTCTGAGCTCAGCTAAAGGATCTTTGCCTTTAAACCCAAGGTTTATTCCAAACAGTACTTTCTTTCTGAGAAGCTTGTTTTTTTTGCCTCTCCTGGAGCTAACTTGCAAGCAACCCAGACCCCTTGCGTCTTGGTGAGGGCTGCCTTGCTGCGCACCTAGCAGGAGCAGGCCTCCATCTCTGCTGGTGCGGGGCATTGAGCCAGATTTGGATGGTGTCAGCGTTGTTGTGACCAACGTACCGGCTACTGTTGTGTATAGACACAGAACCATCAACAGTGCAGGAAAAGTGTTAGTGTATTGTGTACACACTTCCAGCTCGAGTCAGCCACGGACCAGTGGCACGGTGTCTTTTCAGAAATGTTAGTGAAAGCTTTAATTCATTAGTTTGTTAGCATTTCAAACTTAACAGAAAAAAGTCTGTTCTTTCTCAAGAACAGGGAAGTGCCTCGTTTCATTGTTGGTGGAAGGTGTCTTGACAGGCCTTAGCTTACAAGAAAATAAAGTTTTCTAACAGCTTCCCAAAGAAGCAGTGAGTTCATGTTGTATATAACGAGGAAGGACTTGGGCATGCATAAAGAACAGGTTGGAACAGCTTCGCTGTCCCTGGCGTAAGCAGTGTGGTTTGTGAAATCCAGTTGTGCTCTACCTATAGGATTTTTGGCAGGGATGGATACAGGTCCTAGCTGCAGTGGCTCTGTACATATGCTTCACTCAGCCTGCTTTGTAGTGAGCCTCCTGGCACTTTTTATGTCTGTCTTAATTCAGAATTGAAACCATGCCCAAATTCAGGCTTGCTTGGTGCTCTGACCTAGCCACACAGCCACAGGAAGGCTGCTGCGGAAGGTTATGTGACCTGACACATTTCAGTGTGTTTTTCAGAGGAACTGTTTTGTTCCTGGTAACAGAATGAAAGAGGAGTGTTCCTGGTAGAGTTTGCTGAACCATTTCGGTCACATGGAAGGCATCCAGTCGGCATGCAAAAAAAAGTGAAGGATGACATCCTGGAATATTCCAATGGTATGAAGCACTCCTTACTCCCTGGAGACAAAGTGCTGGCGCCTTGGGAACCAGATATGGGGAGGTATGGCCCAGGAACTGTCCTCACAGGCATTGAGACAAGGGACCCCTTACGAGGTAAGAAAGATACTGCCCTTATCTTGCTTGCCTCGCTCGGGAACACAGGTGAGACTCTTGGGATAAACTCTGTTGTGATGCTATTGACAGAGAACTCTCAGAGCGCACACTACATTTCAGGCTTCCAGGAGGTGATGTAGCTGATGTGATCAGTATGTAACCTCGCCAGTCTGACCCGAAGGAAGTTGTGACCCATAAAAATGTCACCTTCCGTATCCACTGAGCGGTTATTTCCTGTATGCTCAGACAAGGCTGTGTCTGTTGTGTGAAGGACAATGGCATTTTCCTGAGAGATCTAAATGTGGTAACTCTCAGGAAGCATCCATCTGTGCTAGAGTGCTCATGCTTGTACCGAAGGGTACATCCTGAGGGTGATCTTATCACCCAAGCATGGCATTTCAACAGCTCATTCATTTTCCCATGTCTGAGAGGCTCTGCTGACTTCTCAAAATACTGGTAAGATGTCCTCAGAGCGTTACTGCTATCTTTGGCAGCAACAACAAAGGTAACTCGGCCATTTATGTGTTCACTTGATGAAAAACTGGAAGGAAAGATGCTGCCAGGCCCCTTGCTACACTGAAGGTGCCCCTAGCTGCCCACTCTACCCTCCACAAAGTTATGATGAGGCGTCACAGTGAGAGGCGATAGCTGATCCTGCCACTGGCGTGCGTAGAAAGCATGCATAAAGCTGTAAAGCCTGAGCTGTGTGCGCGCACCCTGGGCAGAACAGCTGCTTACAGCTGCTTGCCTTTTCTCTCAACAGCCTCAGAAGATGAAGAAATTACGGTCCAGTTCTGGAATGACAAGAAAGTGAAACTCCCTCTAGGTGTAGCTCTGTGGATCCCTCCTAGCCTGTGTGGGAGAATTGTAGAGATGATCCACATGCCCTTCACCAGCAGGTTAAGGCCCAGAGAAAGTCCTGACGCTAATTCTTGTATTTTTTCCTGCAGTCCTAAAACAGCCCTGATTTCTGTTTGTGCTGTACATAGTTTTGCTAAGCACAGCTTGCTCTGCTCACCCTGCTGGCCACTTCTCCGCTATCACTGTGGTTGTATGTGCTGTTCATCAGCCTGTGCCAGGTGCATCTGCTGCTGCCATCCCTGTTCTGATGCCTGGTGGCCTCTTCCACCCAGGTCTCTGGTCTTTCAGAGAAAACCTGAAGAGGTAGAGCCCAGCAGCAAATCCTCTCCACACCTGTTAGAACTGGAAGGTCTGAAACAAGGAGAATCAGCAGCTGTGGCAGCTTCTTCCCCTTCTGATTCAGAGTGTGATCTGGAGTCATTCCCCACTAAGAGTGATGTTATGGACAGTGCTGTTAACACAGACTCCAGCCATCATGAGAAGCCCAGGTTAGAAGAATCTGCAGAACCCAAGTGGAAATACTGGAAAAGGAGCCAATGCAAGTCCCAACCCAGTAATTCAGGTACTTTTTAACACCCTTAAAGGGAAGAAGCAGCCGGAGGGAGATAACCAGCGTGTTCTGTGCCCCCTTTGTATGGGCAGTCACTTAGCCTGGAGTTGATAATAAGGATCATACATTTGCGTATCAGCCTCTGATCCAAAATTCCCTCCTTTGCAACATTTCAGCTCCCTCCTCTTGCATGCTAGCTTCTTTTGGTAACTTGTCTAATGGAAAACTACCAGAACAATGAATCTCACATGGAAGCACAGATACCTCTCGTTGAGTTTCTTCCCCAGCATTTTCATATGACTTTTTTGATGCTAACATGTTCCTTAACCTGCATAGCTGATCTGTGCAGAATAATCACCTGAGAGAATTCCTTTCAGGTTTAGTTAAGTGTGTTTCTCTCTCTTCTTAAATGAATGTTCAGAGCTTTAGTTCTGGTTTCACTGTTCATAAGGCTAAGATACAATTTTACTCCCCCCAGAAATCACCAGTTGCAGCAGCACATGTACAAAGGGCAAGCTGGAATCCAAAGCCATCTCTGTTGAGGACGTGTTCCATGTTGCACTGGCTAACTGGAGTGTCCCTGAAAACAGACAGTTCTGACCTTCAATGTGAAAACACAAGAAAAGATAGCTTATGTACAACAACTCCTAGATTCAATCTGGAAGAGTGCTGGGCTCTTCTAGTAAATTCTGTTACTCACGATCTCTGTCTCAGAAAGATAAAAATCAGTATTTTAAACAGTCTTTACCAAGTATCTTCTCTTCCTAGCAAGAAGCAAGCAGTTTAAACAGCCGATTATTACTGTAAAGGTTGGGGATAAGCAAACTGTATCACAACCAAGACAAAGCACCAACAGCCTTTTTTTTTTAGGCTTGGTTTCTTTCTACAGTGGTCCCCTCCTGCTTTAGAAAAACTTGGAAAAAAATCAGTTAGAACATGAATACCAAACAAGGCAGGCAGAGAAGAGGAATAAAAAAGCTTGCAGGAAGAAGGGGAAGATGAAAAAATGGCAGGATGAACAGAAACACTACTCTGCACATGAGCACCATCGGTACAAATAATCAGAAATAACATGTACTTAAATATAAAATTAAAAAAAATACTTATGTACTTAATAAAAATACTTAAGTACTTAAATAAAGGATGTCCTTAAAATAAAACGCTACTGTAATTTAAACATACTAAACTTGCATGATTAGGAGGAGATTAATCTGGTAATGACATACCTTAGTGAGCAGAGAATACACTGGCATATATTTTGTTTTTTCAACGTTTTATGCATTAATTTTAGCAGAAGCCTACTACTTAACTGTATTTTTCAGATTTTATTATTTAAACAATCACAATATACACACATTATACACTTCTGTAATTAATTTCCTAGGAATTAGGAATTTTAATGCCAATACAGAACCCCAGACAGACATGCTCTGTGTTAGCCAAATGTCATATTTGTGCAGTAGTGACATACTTTGCCTTTTGGTAAAACTAGAAACCAGAGTGGCTTCATTCTAGCTCAAAACCAGCAGCATGAATCACAGCAGTGGATACAACTTGATAACACAGAGTATAATGACATACTTTTATTCCTGTAAAATAGCCTTTAGTGTTTTTTAAGATATGTTACACTTCTAGAAGTTGTGTTGCTACTCCTTGAGACAGCTGAAACAGAATTTTGTCTTACAATACTGACTGCATCAAAAGTAAGTTGCAACAAACGAGTGAAGCTAGAGACTAGGCTTTTAAGAGATGCTGTCTGCTGGGCTAATGCCCTCCCTCTGTAGTCAAAAAAAAACAAAACAAAACTCTAACTTCCAAAGGAGCAAAGTTTAGTCAAAGCTTAACAGCTCCTGAAAATCCTTTGGTCTTATTGTAACACCTTTGTATTTCAACAGTGAAGTTTGTACTATTATAAATGACACCATTATCAAAGCTACATGAGGCAGAGGTATATCTATCTTAGAGCCAGGAAAGCCGAAGTTACAGGCACACTGATGCTGCTTATTTTTTAAAAAATAGACTACCAAGGGATTTGTTTTCTGTCTTCCAGGAGGAAGGTTTTGGGGCGTCAGGAAAACAAAGATATAAAAGAGCGAGAAAGAAGACAGTCTGATGATAAACATAAAACAACTCGCACAGGAGAGGACAAGCTTGACGATACAGACAGATACAGAAGAGGACAGAGAAAAAAACAGCAAAGAGCTCACAACAAAGCAGAGAGACGTGATAAATCAGAATCCAATAAATAAATGTACAGCTGATGAAGTTCAAGAGCTGAAATTTCAGGTAAACTGCTTACACTATAGCAGTGTTATATTTATTGAGCAAATAAACGTTCTGATTTAGGCACTTTCTCTATAGAATATAGATAACTTATTTTATTAACTGAGAAATTATTTCTACGTACATGGAATTTCAGCATTCTCTTTCTTTACTCTAGGGCTAGGCTTGTGTTACATTAAGACACTAATTATTTGGATGTGAAATCTTTACAGTTCTGGAGAGATAAGGTAAATAAACTACTATTAGCACTAAAAGCCTGAATAGATGCAAAGCAAGAGTCTGTTAAACCTCCGATTTATCTACAGTCCTCTGGAGATAGCCAAAAGAATTCAGCATAGCAAATTCTCTTTGTTGGAAGCCAGAAGGAATAGAGAAACAATACAAGCTGACAGCCAAAAATATTTTTTTCAATATCTTTTTTAAAGCAGAAGAGAAAGGAAAGGATATGATGATAGAGACAGCAAAATTCTCAGAGATTCAGCATTTAAGCCACATAATTTTATATTCTCCTCCAAGAGTAACTGAAACTAGTTTACAACTGAAACAGTGTAAACCATCAGCTACAAAAAGATAACAGATCTCTGCAGACCATGCCACTAATTCTAACGGTGGAATCCGATCCCTCGGAGGTCACCCAGTGAGTTGTGTTAGTGGGATTGTTCATGTTGAAAGAATATAAATTTGGAAATAAACTGCAGCATGCAGGCGCTCAGCAGTACTTTTCCCCTGCAGGAAATAGGAGACAGTCCATGTTATCGTACCTTCTACAGAAAAAGGCAGCTAAGTGATATTTAGTCTAGGGAAGAGCCTGCAAAGAGACGGGATTTGAAGTCTGTCAGTAGTTTCTGCCTGTGAAAGCGTCTGACATATATTCAAGCACCTTCCTGAGCTGGGGTCCTAGATAGTCAACTTCATTGGCATTTTATTTCTTTATCAGAATAATAAATACACGGATGGGGGCGGGGATGCATTTTGAGCCAGATGTGCAGCAGCTCTAAAATCAGTGCCAGCCCATAGAAGCTGGTATGTACATCTCTACTCACGCCACAGGGATCTTGCTCTTTGTGGCCATGAATGTGACGTGGACTTTCTGTCTGAGCGTAATATAAACTGTCATCACAAAGACTAAAGCGTGTATTTATTCCACTGATTGTATCTTTAATTGTTTAAAATGGAGGAGCCTGGAATTACACAGTCACATAATTGGAATTAAGGCAAACAATGTACAAATACTTATCAAATCAGTGTACAAAGTGTGCTGTATATAACTGCATTAAGTAGAAAACAGATATACAGGCCATAAAAATATAGTCCCGAAGAAGGGGATACTATTAAATTGCTAACATGAACAAGTAATGCATAGTTCATGCTTTAAAAAAACCCTAGTATTTTATTCCCATGATCACCAGCAAATGTCATAGAACAAAAGTTAAATCAATACTTTGTCCTGCACTGATGTCCACCACGTGGGTTTGTTTCACCATGTCCTCTGAGGTTGCTGTGATAGAATAGGTGCCAGGAGAAACTTCAATGTAGATGTCTTTGGAAGCTTTCCTGGTCTGTAGGGGTGAGGAGGGGAGAATAAACAAACGTCATTACTGTTTAGTTATCTGGAATTTCCCATTAAAATATAAATTTTGAATTCGGGTGAAAATATTTAATCTGCTATATAAACATTAACTTTCTTTTTTCAAAGTACACAGGCAATATGCAGACCAAACTGCAAAATGTTTCTATTCATACAAAAATTAGCAAATGTCATATTCAAAATATTTAATCTATTGATTTAATCAATGGAAATAATCAACATGCTGTAATTTCTTCCTCAGAAAACTGAAAGCTTGACAACCTAAACAATTTTGAACATAAACATGGAAGTCATCTATACACATACATGAGGATACTGTCATCAATTTGTACTGTGGTACAGATTCCGTGTTTCTCATCGTTTGTGGCTTAGAAGTTCCCAAAATTGATTTGGTGAGGTGTTTGGCTTTGAAAAATAAGCTTTTCTTCTCCTGGACGAACAGGAGTCTTCAGAAAGACTGCATCAGGGCCAAGCATAGCTGGCTAAGCAACTGCTGCATGCACGTGTTGCTTGCCTATTCTCAGCCCTGGGAATGTGGCGGGAGCACAAATGAGGTGAGAGTGGAGGACTGCTGGATTATTGCTGCTGATGCAAATCACAACATCCTAAGATTATTCACAATGTTTTGACATTTTGTATCAGTCCAAACCATTAAGCAGACTTAACTAGTTATGTGCCAGAATGTCACGATCTGGCTTATAATTAATTGCGTGCATCTCTGTCCATTCTATTGCCCATCTATACATGCACTGGGATTATGAACACGTTGCTGATTAATCTGTGCCATCACAAGATCTCCACACCTGACTGGAAATTTTAACCAGCTTGATGCAAAATGCTAAGGAAATGCTGTATCTCAGTTTAAAAACAAAGTATTCTGTAAACTTACATGCTGATGGCAAGTTCTAGCTTGACTGGATTCTACTGCGGATGCATTTTTCTGGAAAAGAAAAAGATGCTGCTTTCTAATGATATCCTCACAAAATGCAAATCTAGCCCCCGAGAGAGGGGATGCTCTAAGTCTGTTAAACTTTCCCCTCCACAAAATGACTGAAGTGATGCTGATTGTTGCCACGAGAATTTACTCTGCCCTCCCGCCCTGCCCAGCCAAAGACTCAGATCAGTCCACATTTTCATGTGGCCATGATGTCAAACCACATAAATTCATGTGAGCGAGTGTCACAGATGTTGGATGGACTACAGTTGTCCCATGGTGAGGGAAGGAATAACCTTTAATTAAAACAAAATAAATTCCCGCTTACCTCTTCTTTAGAGGACTCGAACTCTTTTTCCCCTGCTTGCCTGCTGTGGTATCTGCAGATGTGTTTGACTTCATGCTCTTTGCATCTCCAGGCTGGCACAAATCTATAGTACTTCTGGACAGCAATTGGAACAGAGAGTATTATATGGAGAAGCATCACAGCCGTGCTGATAACAACTCCAGATTTGCAATTAAAAGCGGAACTGCACATTTACTGATGTTCTGTATTAATCAGGTGGCTTAATGTCATGTGAGGATGAAATGAGTACGCAGATGTCCAAAGGACACCTGCCTTCTGGTGCAAAACCGTCAGCTCTGTTTTCAGGCGCTTGTCTCCCTTGTCCCTATGTTGGGACTCCGTCACCTCAGAACTGAACTCATGAAAATAGCCAAATCTGGAGTTGGTATTGCCATAAGCCACACAGGAAAATACTGAGAAGAGAAGTCTGCTTTAATTTGTTCTCTGTTTAGAGCAGCACTTTATTTCAAACAGCTGTCTGACTGGGATCCACAATTTAGAATACTCTGAGGGCAAGGACTTGAGTTAGTTATTATACAATTAGATCACTCTTTCTATTTAAAGGCCACACAACGCTCTCATTTTCTTGCCTTTGTGCTAGCAAATAGAGGGGTTAAGAATTGCTTAGCCTAGAAAGGCGCATTGTTTGGGCACTCTGCTTACAAGGCAGATGGACTGCAGTCAGATTCCACTCTCAGATGAGAGCTGTGTTCACTAAATGACAAGTTTCTTTAAAAGGCTGCAGCAACATCAATTGCTTTTTTGTCCAGAACAAACCCAAATGCTCTGGAAACATCTACCTGACCAGGCCCTTCAAGCAAAGCTAGTGGAAGAAGCCACAGTTTGTGGGTCCTTAATAGGATGTACATGCGAGGTAAGAGCTTTTGCAGGGTACGTGCAGAAACAGCGCTGTAAAAGCAGAGGACATGTTAATACTGAAAAAAGAGCTGGTGAAGGAGCTTAAGTGCCTTCAAGGCCGGTAACCTGTAGCAGAGCAGTGTTGAGAAGTGCAGCAGCACAGCAGTCCTTTTCTGGCTCTGCAGTAAAGGTACTTGCATCTTCCCTGCTCTAAGTATTCGCATACAGCTCTGCTGCCATCTGCTGTCACCACAGGGCTCATCGCAGGGTTACCTTTTTTCATCATAGGAAACAGAAAGTTTCAAAGTAATGATTTTTGTCCTGCTTGTATTGTCCTTCTGGCTGGCCGTGCAGACCACGCATGAACATAAGGCCAATAGCAGGTCTCGTCTCCAGCTCTGTTGCGCTGCCTTGTTCCCTGAGGTTACGTACGTATCGGTTGGACTGCTTCTGCTGTGGTTTCTGTGGAGTTGCGTCCCAGCGCACATCAAACGGCCCGACAGTGCACAGCACGGCCCAGAGCATCCCTGTATCACGGGGCGTGACTCGGATCCCTTTCAAAGACGTTAAATAGCAAAGCAGTGCAACCAGGGGTTTGGTAAGACGTGCGGGGAAACTCTGGTCCCTC
This sequence comes from Stictonetta naevosa, assembly GCA_011074415.1. NCBI lineage: Eukaryota > Metazoa > Chordata > Aves > Anseriformes > Anatidae > Stictonetta > Stictonetta naevosa. The sequence goes on along the minus strand of CM021701.1, from coordinate 61,373,624 downwards.
GGTCATTCTGCACAACGCATCCCAAACTTAATGCTCAATCATCTGCGCTCGGTGGCGTTCTGGTGCCTCGGTGGTTGCGTTCCGCTGTGGGTTTTTATCTGCCCTTTGTAAGCTTTACCCATGAACTCGTGGGTCGGGGAACCCCCCCCCCCCGGCTCAGCGGAGGGTGACGGGAGCGGTGATGTGGGAGTAACCGCTGCAGCTGCCGGCCCAGCCCTCCCGGCACCCGGCTCCGCTCCTCTCCGCGCCCCCCGCACCTCGCACTCCGCCGCCGCTCGGCCCACGAGGCTCGCGAGGGACGCGAAGGCCGCGCCGAGGCGCTCCGGGTCCCCCCGGTGCAGCGGCGGGGGGCCGCTTCCCGCTTCCCGCTCCTCCTCCGGCTCCTGCCGCCGCCGCCGCGCCCGCTCCAGCACGGCTCGCGCCAGCCCCGCCGTCCGCGCCCCGTCCATCCCGCCGCCGCCGGCCGCCGTCACAGTGCGCGCCTGCGCCCCGCGC